>RJWH01010216.1:0-18016 GCA_004363575.1 Solenodon paradoxus
GGTGCAAACCCATCTGGCCCTACCAGGCTCTGTAGCCAGTGCCATCCTGACCAATGAAGGTCTGGACATTATTGTGACCTAGTGACCTAGATTGGTACAGCCGCCAGGCTTCTAGGATTTGTCCCTGCTCTCTGACAGGCCAGGGGCCTAGAGCGCCACCAACTGGGCACTGACTGTCCCAAGCTATCTTACTGGTGCATGAGCTAAAATATTAGCAGATATTTTGAAAATTAGAACCATTAACAATTTAAATATCACAACTTCCATGTAATTGCTAAAGGTAACAAAATCCAATAACCACACAGTGAACATTTGTAAACACTGAATATATTCTTGCTCACAAAGCTAGTCTTAATAAAAATCAAATAATTTAAATTCTGCAATATTGTCTCTGATCAAGTCATGTCAGATATCAATATCACGAATACAAAATAAAAATTTTCATGTTTTCAGAAATCAAAAATATACTTTAAAATCTATGGGTAAAAAATTAGTCTGAAAGGAAATTAGAACTATTCTGAAGCAAAAGTTAATATAATTACTACATCTGAATATATTGGATAAAGATAAAGCCATGTTCCAGCAGGAAATGTATTCCTTTAATGTTTATGTTAGAAAAGAATAAAAGATAGAACATATAGTATTATTAATTTATTTCAATAAGTATAGAAAAGAAATAAAAATAAACTCAAGAAACATAGAAGGAAGGCAATATTAAAATGAGAAGCAAATGAAATAGCAAATGAATATACAATAAAAATGGGCAAGAAAAAAATGATGATCTGTTAACACAAATAATAAAAATGATAGATTTCTAACTTTGTCACTGATGTGAAAAGATCCTGAGAGTTGCTGTTTCCATCATGATGAAAAGGAAAGAAGTGAAAAACTGAAAATCAACCAACTTTTCTTGGATCCTTCAGAGAATGAAGAACCATGGCAAATCACCACACCAAAATCTATAAAGACAAATAAAACAGAATCACAACAAAGAATGGCTAACCTATAATCTTATAACCAGAAACCACTGGAACCACAAACTCCTGAGAACAACAGATGAAATACAAGAGGTTGAGTGTGGCCTAGTCAGAGAATGAGGCGCAATCTTAGGGACTTTCCCACGCTTTCATAGACTTTAACTCCAGGAACTACACATGTTCTCAAAGTAAGGATACAGGGGAAACAAGTCCTCTTTTTTTTTTTTTTTTTTTTTTTTTTTTTTGGCAGGAATAGAATATTCCCAGAAAGTTCTCTATAACGAAGACCTTTTCTCTACTGTGTAAAAACCATTGTTAAATATTTATTGAAGGAACTTGCTTTACTAAATAACATTAATTCATATGTGTACGCTGACTATTCATCAAACATATGACGTTACACCACATCCACTACCATAATCCCCAAAAAAGTCCTTTACCACTGTTGATTAGACCCCAATACCCCCTGCACCCACACCCACCCCCCTTTCCCACTGGTAATTTCAGTTCTATTATCAATGTCCAAGCATTGATTTTTGTTTTGTCTATTCCTTTATTTTTTTCTTTATATTCCAAATATGAGTGAGATCATCCAGTATCTGTCTTTCTTCTACTGACTGATTTCACTTAGAACAATCTCCTCTAGTTCCATCCATGTTGCTGCAATTGAAACAATTTCATCTTTTTATGGCTGTGCAGTGTTCCATTGTTTATATAGACTACATATTCTTTATTCATTCATCTGATAATAGGTACTTAGGTACCTTCCAAATCTTGGCTATTGTAAATAGTGATGCAATAAACATGAGGGTGCATATATCCTTTCAGATTATTTTTTTGTGTTTTTTGTGAAATATCCAAAAGTGAGATGATGGAATTGCATGGGAGTCCCATTATCAATTTTTGAAGACTATCTACACTGCTTTCCATAAAGGTTGAAGCATCTGACACTCCCACCAACAGTCTAAAAATGTTCCCTTTTCTCTGCATACTTGCCAACTTTTGATGCTGGAAAAAACTGAGCTCTATTCCACCTGCAGAAATGAGCATTTACATGGCTGCTACTACCCTCTAGTTTTTTATCTTAAGAGGGGGACATCTAAGACACACTTAAGAAACAGGGACATTGTAATTTTGAAACCCAAAGATATGTTGGTAGAAACTTGTTAAATTGCAATTCAAAGGGGAATATGGCCTAGTCAATTGACACACAAAAGTAGCCATCACATGGGATGATATATAATGATTAAAAAGGTAAATTCTATAATATATGACTAGAAATGAATATATTGCTAACAACAAAAAAACAAAATAAAACAAAAAAATGATAGAAAAATAAGTAAAAAACAGATAAATCATCCATTGGGATTGGAGACTTCTATCAAATACAAACAAATCTGTACTTAGGTAAGGAAAGACTTTACTTAAAAGAAAGCCTATTATAATAAGGAGATTTACACCTGTCTCAGAAATATGCAAGCATCTCAGAATCAAACAGAAATTTAAGTAGTACATAAGAAAAATTAAACAAAAGAAATTCTCAGCAGAGTCTGACAGTAGAATTGCCTCATATCAGTCAATCAGTTCTCAAAATAGTTTGATAAGGTAAGATGTCCTACATTTTAGTGCTCACTCAGACTGGGGGACAAGCCAAGATCAGGAGACATAGGGATAAGAGAAGCCTCACAACATTTTGATTTAGACAAAGTATAGAGTAAGAACCCAGCATTTGGTCATTTGATCATTTAATAACCCCTGTTAGTAACTGATAGATCAATCTGGTAGAAAATTAGTAAGGAGTGGAAGACCTAACCAGCACCATCAATCAACTTGATCTAATTGAGATCTATAAAATACTCCATCTAACTAGGGTAGAATTCACTTTCTTCTCAAGTGATATGGAACATTCACCAAAATAAACCACATTCTGGGCCAGAAAACATACCTTAACACCTTTAAAAGAGATCATATGTAGTGACATCACCAAGATATTGGATTAGGTTATTATGGATAATTCTTTCTTTCACAAACACACTGATTCAGCAACAATTCATAAATTAATTCCATTTGTGACAAATATAGAAACTAATTGAAAGTCTCTTGCTCCTAAAAAAAAGTGAACCAGACTTAACAAACCCAGTAGCGAGATTTGCAGTATATTCTTGCTGAAGTCCCTGATACCATCCCTGTACCATACAATCAGGAAGAGATCCCCTAGCTCCCAGCTACTCAATGGAGGGACAGCATTGGTTGACACATCCAGCACTGCAACTTTTTCAAAGACAGTCCCTAAAAGACTGGTTTCTGACAGGTCCAGCATAATCTCATTGCCAGGGAGAGAACTAATCCAATGATTTAGACTAATAAATTCCACAGATCATTCTCTCTACTCAGAATGAAAATGTAGAAAATCTCTGCTCGTGGGTTCTCCTGGGAAATTAAAAGAGCTGGTCCATGTTCCAGCTCTTTAACTTCCCCAGCTGTGCCCAAAGAACTAGTATCTGCAATGCCAGTACTAGGGCTTTATAGTCCCAGCAGTTTAGCTACCACTGGGGAGGAACAGAGACCACCTCTTGGGTTAGGAGATATCACTGATTTCTGCTTACATAGAGTGGGCAGATGGAGAATCACAAATCTCAGTTTTCCCTGGGGGAAGCAAAGAGCTATTAGATGTCCTCCAATTTTTTTTGGCTAGGCTGATGTGAGTCTTGTCCTGTATGTATCTAGTTCATGAAGACTGAGAGAAGTACTGAGGAAAATTAAGAGTCAGATAAAGATGTTCTAAACAAAGAAACAAGAAAAATCTCCAGAAGCCAATCCTAATAAAGAAAAATTATATAACATATGTTCTCATATCACAAAGCAGTTAAATTAGAAATCAATAATAAGAAGCTAAAACTAAAGTTTCCAAAAACTTGTATATCAAGCAACATTTTTAACACAATGAATAAAGTCTCAAGAGAATTTTTTTAATTTTGAATTTAACAAATATAAAAATATAACTTATCAAATTTTGTGAGATGCATGGAAAGTAGTGCTTAGAAAGGAATTCATTACATAAAATGCATATATTAAAAATGAAAAAATATCTATTATCCATAATTTAATTTTCATCTTAGGAAACTAAAGAAAAAAGTACTTTAATATGAAACAATCATAAAAATAGAAGCAGTGGAGAAGAAATAAATGGAATTGAAACCAGGGCAAAACAGAAAAAAAATCAAAGAAACCCAACACAGTTTCTTTGAAAAGATAAAATAGACTTTTAGACAAACTAACCAAGAGAAGAGAGTGCACAAAATATCAATAGCATAAATTAAAGAGATAATCATACAACAGATTCTATGTACATCAAAAGAAAACAACAAAACACTACTGACAACTCTATGCCCACAGTTTAGACAACATAAATGAAATTGACCAATTCTTTGAAAAAAACTACAAAAAAGTACACGAAGAGAAATATGTAAACTGAATGGGTCTAAACCTATTACAGAAAGTAAACAAAAAGCAATAACCTTGCACAAATGAAGCATAAGGCCCAAATTAGTTCACTGGTGAATTCAAATAAAAATTTAATGAAGAAATATAGTATAGGAAGTAAGAGCAAAGGAAACACTTCCTAACTAATTTTATGAAGGCAGTATTATCCTCATATCAAAACCAGATAAAAATATCACAGAACAGAAAAATTACAGCCCAATATTTTATGAACTTAGACACAAAAATCTTCAGTCATTAGCAGATTAAGTCCCACAAAGTATTACATCTTCATGTATATGCATTATATGTGTATATATAATATATATACACAAAATAAGAGTGATTTATTCTAAATATGCAAGACTGATTCAGCATTAAAAATCAATCAATATAATCCACATCAAAAATCTTAAGAAACGTGATATCAATTGAGAAAAAAAATTATCTGACTATTCAATATATATATATATATATATACACATATATATGTGTGTATGTGTGTATATATATATATTCAATGGAATTATATGCAGCTATTAAAAAAGAAGTAATCATGCCCTTTGCAACAAGCAGGATAGAACTGGAGGGGATTTTGTTAAACAAAATGAGTCAGAAAGGAAGAGAAATACAAGATATTTTCACTCATATGTGAAATATAATGAAATGAAACAAATTAACATACAAATCTCAACAAAATTAACAGGAAACAACTGTGATTTCGGGGACAGCAGTAAGGTATAATGGATGGAAAGAGGGGAAAAGGTGGTGTTTAAAGGACAATAGAACTCTGGTGGTGGGTGTGATGTGAAATATAGACTAGGTTGTAATTCAAAATTCTAAAATGAGTATAACATTGTGAATGAAAGTCATACATATTACTATTAAAATGGAATTTGTTTTTTATAATTAGACTGGGTTTGGGTTTACATATGTACCATCAAATGACATGACTTTTGATGACCATAATCACATGATTGAGGTAGAGTTGTCAGGTTTCTTCATGATAGTTACTATTACTGTATTTATCTTTTCTATAATGAACTCTTTGGAAGGAAGTCACTATATTCTGATGACACTAAACAACGTAAAGTTATTCTCCCCCTCCTTGATTGTATAATTCTACATATTATTTGGAATCATTCTGCAAAAGAGATTTGTCTCTTTGACATTTAGGCATTTATTCATTTGTATAAGAGGGCTCGTGGATATTTATTTCATATATTAGGTTCTAATTCTGTTTTATTTTGTTGTTCTAATATTTCCATCTGTGATCATTGGGATCTTTTTCAGTTGATTCATGTTTCCTTTTGACATATCCTCATCACTCTGTGAGGTGTGTGTGTGTGTGTGTGTGTGTGTGTGTGTGTGTGTGTTTGATGAGCACTTTCTTACTTTCTTGCTCTACAAGATGATACAGGCTCATTTTGTATATTTTCTACATCTGTCCTAGAATCATCTGTTTCCAAGGATCCCTGGTTTCTTTTATTGGACAATGATATTAGAAACCAAAAAGACCTGAATATTAAATTTTTTTTTGTATGGAGGTTTCATTATTTTCTAGGCCCTCTCAAATGGCAGCATGGAAATACATGTGTGTATAATAACGTATATATGTGCATATATGTGTGTGTGTGTGTGTGTGTGTGTGTAGGTGTGTGTGTGTGTAGTGGCAGGTTTGGGGGTGGTGCCTCTTGTGTTGAGTCACTGATGCTGTTTCAGGTGATGCTTACAATTTTATACATTTTGGTTTACTTAAAATTTTTATTTAATCTATTTACCACATTAAAAACTGAAAATCATATGATCATCAACAGTGTTGAGGGAGATCCTTTGACAAAATGAGTAACACATTCATAACAAAAACATTATGCTAAATTCATATTCGAGAACTTCCTTTAAAACTAACAGCTATAGAAGATATTTAATAGTGATGCCACCAACCTGGAGAAAGAGAAGACCAAATAATATATGATGCCTGCTTTGAGAAACCAAAGGGTCATATGGCAAGTTAATTGGCAAGGGAAGAAGAGGTAAAGCTTCTCAAATCTGTCTCACCAATCTGGAGTCAGGACAAGCTTTTAAAGGGTTTTTGGCCCAGGACTTAGGGACATAACATTGGGTGATTGGCAGGTTCTGACTAAAGGAGGTGCCAGGGTGTTCTTGGTTCAGGCTGAGCAACCTAGAGCATCTGTTGCATTTTATTAGTTTTTGCAGGCCTTCATCTTTGGAGTGATCAAGAAAAATATCATCAAAATCTGCATTCTGGAGAATGATCTCTTTATAACTCATTAGGTCCCTTTAAAATTAACAGTTCTTTCAAACCAAGTTTTTTCTAGTTTATTGTTAAACTCAGTCACTTTTACAAAACAAACCTAAAAGGGAAGTTCGTCCAGCTTTATTGGGTTCAGAAACAAACAGTAGTCAACCACAGTATCAGAGACACTGAACAATTCCCATTACAGTATGGAACACAAAATTGACCAATACCATCATTTCAACTAACGTTTGTATAGAGGTCTTTGCCAGCATGATAATGTTGCACATTCATTAGGACGATGGTAGGGGACATGTTACATATACAATATGATAATGCAGACAAAATAACAAAATAATACAGAAATCATTCAGAATTAATAAGCAAGTATAGCAAGTTATCTACAATAAAAGTAATAAAAGAAAATGGTAGTTTTATGTACTATAAATGTATAGAACTGACATTTAAAGAGATAATATCTGAAGGGCCATAAAAATGTCAATTTTGTAGGATTAAACCTAAGAAAGCATTTGGCTATGTTCGTGCAAAAATCTATAAAATATCAGAGAGAAATTAAAGAAAATTTAAATCAATGTTAAATATGCCAACACTTTGCTTTGGAAAACTAATATTCTGAAGATGTCAGTTACTGCCGTTGATTTATGTATTTAACACAAACCCAGTGAATATTTTTACAGGTATTTTTGTGGTAATTAACACGATTGAAATGTATATAAAAATGCATTGAGGTACTTTTGAAGATGACAAAGTGAGGCCTTTAGGCTAGCATATATCAAAAATAATTATAAAACTTTAGTAATTAAGACAATGTGATATTGGTGTAGAGATAGTAAAATGGACTAGAAGAAAGAAGTCAGAAATAGAGTATGCGAGCTCTGATCACCAATTTCCAAAGTGCAGGTATAGGGGATTATCCCACACCAGCAAGCAATTCTTAAGACACCAGCAGAGTTCTCTGAATTCAATTCAGTTCTGAAACTACCCAGAGATCATGTCAGGTCCCATGGGTTAAGGGGTCAGCTCTACAAGAATGTCCCCACCTCTGACTCCTGACAAAAGTTGCGAGTCCATGCTGTTACCTGGTATTTACAACCAACTAGCTATTAACTAGAGGTTCCTGGGACCCTCTCCTTTGATTTGATTAATTTGTTAGTGGCTCGCAGGACTACCTACTAGATCACCAATTTACTTTAAAGGTTATTGCTCTGGAGCAACCAGATGGGAGAGATGATAGGTCAAGATATGTGAGGAGCTTCCCATTCTCCCTGATCTTCACAGGTTCATCAACTGAGAAGCTTTCCAAATCCTCTCCTTTGGATTTGGGGTGGGGGCATTTGGAGGCTTCACTACATATGCAAGATTGATTAACTGGTCATTGGTTGCTGAACTGAACCTTCAGCCCATCTCCCCTCCACAGAGGTGGCAGGGTGAGGGGTGGAAGATGGGACTGAAAGCTCCAACCCTCTACTCATACAGTTGGTTTCCCTGGCAACCAAACCCAACTTTAGGTTACTTAGAAATTTTCCAAAAGCTGCCTCATTAACATAACAAAAGACACCTATTGCTCTCACGCTTAGGAAATTCCTGAGATTTTAGAATCTCTACCAGAAACAGGGACAAAGACCAAATATTACATATTTCTTATTATAAATTACAATATCACGTAGGGTCATAGGGCCATCCATTAATGGACATTTGATTTATAACAAAAATAGCACTACAGAGGAGTAGGGAAAAGGTCAAATTTTTTCCTTAAATGGTGCATACACAGGAAAAAAAAGAAATATCACCCTGATTTACCACGTGTATATACATCAATATAGACAGATGTAACCCATTATATACAGATTCCATACTGACAAATTCATCAGCTTACTGAAATTCATGTGTAATCCAAAATTCAATTTTTGTCATGCATTTATGGCTATTTATTATTTCAGGCGGAATGGGGAGTTTGAAAAGATCGATGCATACATTGCCAGCTGAGGTGGAAGTAGGCAATGCTGTGCCTCGGACTAAACGTTCATATATATAAACATTAAGTGCTCTTTTGCAGTCTATTTGGTGCCACTCTATTTGCATTTTTTGCTTGTTCTTGGTGATTTTCTGTTTAAAATGACTCCCAAGCACAGTAATCCTAAGAAGTCTGTGATGTACCTTATAGAGAAAATATGAGTGTTAATTAGCTTCGCTGAGGAATGAGCAATAGTGCTGTTGGCTATGAGTTCAGTATTAATGAATCAACGATATAGTATATCAGAAGAAGGAAAAGGAAATTAATGAATCTTTATGGGAGCTGCTCTAGAAAGTGCTAAAGAGCTATAGTGTGTGATGAAACTATGTGAAAGACGGAAAAGTGGCTGTCAATTCACGAGATGATAATCCAATAATAAAAGCATAGTGGACAGCATTATTGTGAGGATGAAAGCCTAAGAAATTACAGCCACATTACCCAGGATCAGGAACATGTTAAACTCTTCTAGAAAAATGCCACCTGGTTGATGTGCACATTTCATGACAATGTAGTGTGAGAAAAACATTAAATATGTAGGTAAAATAGTAGTCTGATCAGTAGTCTACAGAAGAATTATTAAAGTATCTGCTAAGTGTTATAGAGGAAAAATACTGGGAAGAGCAGATGAATTCCAAAGCTGGTGAGACTGGCTTGTTTAATAAGGACATTGGAAAATATAACACAAATGATGATTTAGTTGATAAAAATGTAACCAGACTCAAAGGAACCTAATACAGTTGGTAAACTTAAGCAAAAGCAATCAATTATTTGAATAACGAAACAGGTTTATTTGAAAGCAAAAAAATATACAAGAAAAGGTAGATTGGAAAGTGAGACCCACGCGCACTTCCTAAAGCAAAGGCTAACAACACCCAATATAAATATATATAAATATATATATATCTCCTACAAATCAATCACAAAAAAATCAAACACCTCTATAAAAATGGACAAAATTGGGAAAGGAATTCCACATCTCCAAAGAGCATATGAATTGGCTCTCAGCCTTATATTTAATTAGGAGAATATAAATTGAAACTACGCACAAAATCTATTTCCAAATTCCATATTGGGAAAATTTTATAATCTGATAATAACTAATGGTAAAAAGGGTATACTACCAACACTATTGTTGGGACTGCACTTTGGAAATAAGTTGGGAATGAACCAGCGAAACTGAAGACAGACATACTCTTTAACCCAGTAATTCTACTCTTGAGTAAAAATAGTAACAAGTGCATGTATATACGCATCAGAATATATTGGAAAAAATTCCCATAGTAGCATCATTCCTCATATCCAACACTGGAAATAATCCATAAGCACAATGTTGGTGAAGCTAGGAATATGTGGTATATCGTCTCAGAGTGAGCATACATACTCTAAATATGTGAAAGTATAGAAATATTTTCTGAAAGGATTATCATCCTCAATGATTTGTTTTTATGTATAGAAAATGTTAGCATTCAGAGAAGGCTCCAGAGAATGGCAATGTGCATAGTCTAAGACTAACAGAGATATTTCCCCAGATTTAATCTATTTTCACAAACAAAAATTTTCAGTTTCTTAGCTTAAGATTACATTTAAAATATTCTAAGTGTATTAGCATTTAAAATTCACACAAGGCTAAATAAGCATTACCCCACTATCGTATTAAGAGATATGTCACTTAACTCATTTAATCTCACTTCCCACATCTATTAAATGGTGATGAATGGACTCTGTTAGCTAGGGACGCTATGAGCAAATAAGAGAATATTTGAATAACATTGGATTAACCAGAGAGGAGTTATCTTCTCTCGAATTAACAAAATTCCAAAAATGATCAGTTACAGATGTAGTTTCATTTCATCAACAATGAATTAAGAAAATCACTTTCTAATTTTGTTTCACCATCATTACCATACTGTTCTAAGATGGCTCCAGTACTTCCAAGTATCATATATGGAAAAAGAGGAAAGAGATTACACCAACTACATCTCTTATCAGCAATCAAAATGATATTGCAGAACACTACTTAGCTTTTCTCTTTTATTATTTTGGCTAGAGCTATGTCATAAGGTAAGCCATGATTACAGAGATAACTGGAAAAATTAAAATTCATCATTTAGTCTCTAGAGGAGAAGAACGTAAAAGAGAAGGGATTAATGAATGAATATTGTATGAATCAACACAACACTGGGTACACTCACCTAGCCTACCTCAAAGATATATTATGATGATTAATAATACTATCAGATTTGGAAATGTTTAAAAGTTACAAAGTATTGAACAAATACAAGGAATTATTATGCACATCATTGGGGGCAAGAATCAGAGGATAATGGAATTTCCATTATCACTTTGTATTTCAGAACTCGAATTATGAATCAATGATTAATTACTGAGAAAAAGGTCTTCTATGACAACATTATACTGGATGATTTTGATCTCTCTATTTTTACCTATTTTGAATATCAGCTAGCATCTGCTAGTTTGGGACTTTACTAAAGATAGAATATCTCAACTTAATGAGCCAAGGTGAAAAATTCCTTTCTTTGCCAGGAGATGAATCTGGAAAGCTTGTCATATTATTTGTCTCTGACTAAAGTTTCTGCCATGGATAGATGGAAGGCAAAGAGAAAATATTCCCTATAGAAATAGTCAAGAAAAAACTGATATTGATTTTTGCAAAATAAATTCAGAGTAACTCTCACAGGCTTTGGGTGTATCTAGGTCACTGAGGAAAAAAAGGACTGTAACATTTTGCTGACAGATAGGAGAAATATAGTTATTTCTTACACATAGTTATTAAGTGGATTCAGAGGCTTTTATTTTACCAAGATGATTTCAACCAAGTAGAAACTACATACATATATGAACAGAATGCAGGAAAACAACTTTGACAACACTATGCATTTAGATCAGTTTTCCATAAAGACCTCATGGCTAAATTAACTACAAAATCCCAAATAAATAATTTATCCAAAGTTGAAGTCATTTAAAAGTAGCAGCTACTCACACATGATTATATGACCCTCACTGAGTATAGTGAGTTAGTCAGTAGTTATTTCTCTCTTTGAACTTCAAAATCATTCAGGGTACCACAGGGGCATTCTAGAAACTATCAAAATTGCTAGTCTTAAATATTGGCCTAGAATTCAATTTAGCAATCTCAATCTATTAATCCAAGGATTTGGAACAGGAAAAAAACTCCATTATCTAGGAGTAAACAATGAAGGTAGAAATAATGTTTTGACAACTTAATAAGTCAACAAAGCTATATTAAGCATCAAATATGTGCCAGGTTCTATGTTAGATTGTCAGCTACTGCTATAATAGTAAGATAAAGAGATAAATAATAAACAAACAAGAAAATGAATAAATAAAAAGTATAAAATGTTACCAATGCCTAAAGTGGGAGAACTGAACTAAATCTATTTTGGAGAGGTCAGGACATGATTCCTAAAAGATGACTATAAGCCAAGCTCTGGGAGGTGAGTAGGTATTAACTCAGAAAACAAAAGAGATATGACTTACTACTTTCTAAAATGAAAACCATTTAAATTAAGATTTCTTTATTCACTGATTTCTAAAATTACTTTACATTTATATGCTGATAACTTTGCTCCAATCAATTTCCCCTATTAATGTGTTCTTCCTCCTGTTTTCTACCAATTATGATCTCATTTCTTTTTAGAAACTGAAATCTATCAAATTACTCTGGAAAACTCTGCCTTCCTCCAAATGTGACATTTGGTCTTTATCATTAGTTACCTAGGAGCTGAGATATTTTGAATAGTCCATATAACGATTAAGAATATAGTAAACTATCTACCACTTATTAGCCATATTATAATACTCAAAATTGACTTAATATCTGTGCTTTAGATTGTCCGTCTCTCAAATAAGGATGATAATAGCATAATAGCAATATATCTCAGAGAGATATATTGTAGTTGGGGTCAATAAATTAAATCATGCACAGCACAGAAGTGTTCCCATACATTAATATTGAACACTGCCATCTAAGCATATACATGAATGCTTTGCCATACTTTTCTAGGATCCTCCTTTGAGAAATGCCACATTCACCATATTTATCAAAATAATCTCCAAATGACATTTGCTGTATGTAAAGCTAAATTTCTCAAAACAAAACTTCGCCACTAATAAGGAAATTCAGTGAAAAGCATCATCAGAATGGAAGATCCAAATTGGTTTAATTACTAGTACCAACTTAAAGTAAACCTCGAGTCACTCAAGAGACTAACTGAATGAGACAGTGTGCATTTATATTAAACCATAATATTGCTTTCATTTGTTAGTTACATTGACAATCACCACAAAATGAGGAGTTACTATTTATCAGGCACTGTGGTGCACACATATCTCGTGGAATCTTTACATTCACCTCATAAAAGGAGCATTTCCATCATTTTTATAGATGTAGAAATGAAGGCTTATGGAAATCAAGTAATTTATCCAGGACACACAACTTATAATAAGCAGACCCAGAAGAAATCAGATTGTGTTTAATGCTAAAGTGCGTACACACACACACACACACACACACACACACACAAACATTCTTACATTCTTAACAACTCTACTAGATGCCACACACTGTTAGGAACTGTGAACACAGCATTCCACAAGACAGTCAATATACTCAAAAAGCTGAGGTCACTAAGGAAATATCACCTCAAACAGAATCATCACTTGCCTCACTACTAGTCAATTCATATTTATTTGTCCATAATCATACCATTGACACTTAACATCATTTAACATAGTACTTCATTCACTTCTTTATTCACACAGAAAAAAATCCAGAGCTTAAAATGTTCCTATTAAACCTATCCATGTCTCATACGAGTGACTTATTTAGAGAGAAAAGACAAGAAAGGAGGGCAGATTATAGAAAAAAAAAAACAAAGGATTTGAGGAGGCATCTGGGGAAGGAATGAAGATACAGGGGAATATAGAAAGTAAAAGGTCTATGTTTTTCACTAGAAATAGGACGAGAAATCAACAGTAATGGGCAGTTAGAGACTAGGAAAACAAGAAGAGTCGGAGCAGAGAATATAGAAATAAAGTTCGTATCAAAGCGAGATGGAAAGAAGGAAGCTGCTCATCAAGATAATGTAGAATGAGGCAAATTTTAAGAGGTGGGGTAAGAGTCTGATCATCTGTGAGGAGGGGAGACTTGGTCACAAAAAAACGAATCAAATGAACAAACAAAACAAAATCCTTACATTATGACAACAGAATGGTGGTTACCAGAGGGGCAGGGGAGAAGGTTAAACAGGTTGAGCAGTAGTAGTAGTGGATGATGATGGACAGTAACCAGACCTTTGGTGGTAGGCTTAATGTGGTATATACATTTGTTGAGGTGACGCTGCCCTCCTAAAATGTATACAGTGTGGTAAACCAATGGTTCATAAATTTCTTTAAGTGTTTGAAAACGTTAGGGGCACAATGTGGGCAGAAAACTCAGGACCCAATAAATAACATTTGCCTTTTTGTCTTAGTTGCCAGTGAGTTCATAACTGAAATCTTCACTTGATTACAGCAAGTGGTCAAAAATCATCTCTTAAGAACTAGACCCATAGAAAAGTCAAGCATCCCAGGTGGCCCTCACTCCCAAGTTCCCCATTCTGATGTTCAGATAACTGGCTGGCCTGACTTTTTAATGAATTTACTCCACTGTGAGCTTCAAAAGTAACTTCCAGTTCTGTTGACTCCTATATTCCTGTCTGGATTTCTAGAAGCTGATGGAAATTCATCTTAATTCCAGATTCTGCACTCTAGGACTTATTCCTTCAGAGGAGGGATATCAATAAGTAAGCTAAAAGACAAAGAAATACCTGTGTACTCTTCAGTTTGGGCTGTAATGACTAACTTCCACATCACCCTTCATAAGAACACCCAAAAACATAAATACACAAAAATACTTCTCAGCCTCCCATTACTTCCTGATTATTTAAGTTTATTCTTGCAACTTTATTTTAATATTATTAATACATGTGAACATTTTATAATATTTAGTATAAGTAAATAATTAATAAATGAAAATTAAAAAAGGAACCAACTTACTATGTATTAGAAATTTTATCCATAAAATGATAAGATGATTAAGAAATAGTTTGGAAGAAAATAGATATGATTAAAATTTTATAATAACAGCCCAAATTTCTTAATAAATTATTAAGTTAATATCACTAAGACAAAACAGTAAATAACCAGATTATTTCTCTGGAATAAGGATAAAAAATTGCTTGGAGAAAGATTTAAGGTTTTCATTGTTAATTTCCAGATATTAATACAAAAGTTTATTACTTATTCTTTTTAATATGTAAAATAATTTCAAAACCATATAAATAAAGTGTTAATAGGCAACTTCTATGAGTCCTTTTGTTCTCTCATTAGACAAGACAAAAAAATGCTAATAGCATGATAACATCATTCCACTTACATTTGATATAATCATACAAGTGTATGCATATATTGAGGTGTTATATTATTGCTGATTTTCTTTGTGTTTCTCAAATGACATCACACTATATCTAAATTGTTACTTTGCTTTTGCTGAATAACAATAAATCATGCGCATCCTTCCAGCTCAAAATATTAATCAAATTTTATCTTAATGATTATATTAAAATGTTCCACTTTATAAATGTACCATAATTTAACCAATTATTCCTCCATAAATCTACATTCATATAGCTTACATTTAGAGACTGAACTAAATTCTTGGGGATTTTCCCCGTATTTACTATTTGTTCAATAAATACATTAGCATCTTTCTGTTATTGTTATTGTGAGAACAGAATGATTAAATAATAGTAGAGGGCTTAGAAAATTGCCTAACATATAATGGATTTCACAATTCTTATTGCTTAACTTTAATGGTAGCATAGAGTGCTGGACTCTAGATTTCTGAGGGTTCTTAAAGATTTCTTGAAATGTAGCACTTCTATATATGCCATAATTTTCATGTCATTGTTTAGCTTATTTTAATGTTTCTATGTAAAATATTTCTTCAGGTTTGATTTTTGTTGAATATTTAACACAATTACTAGTTTCACAATGAAACTAATTTTTTACACTAATGCATAAGTGGTTGTAGTAACTATGATGAAAAGATTGCCACATCTTTTATAATCACAAACTGATGGTGTTCCTTACAATTTTAAAAGTTTTATAGGGATTTGTTGAGGGAGTTTATTTTCTCTTTCATGGATCTCAGTTGCAATTACATCAACTATTTTAAACTAATTACATGTTTGTTCAAAATTGTAAGGAACACCGAGAACAGTACTTGACATTTGATAGATATCATTGTTATCCCAATTATTTTCAATGGAAAGAATGAGTGAAATTTAAAATAGGTCAATATTGGTGTGCCCCAGTGGCCTAATGGCTGAGTATACCACTGGGTACAGTCTGCGCACATCCCAAGGTCTCTGGTTTAAGACCCAGGACTGAGGGGAACAACCAAGAACAACTAAATAAAGTGCTTTTTTCTCCTCTTTCTTCCTTCCTGCCTGTCTGCTCACTTTCATTCTTGCCTGTTCCTTTCCTTTAATGAAATAAAATAAAGTAATATAAAAATTGGTAAATATAAATTACCAAGATTGCAATACAAATAGAAAAAACAAGTAAAAAACACAACACATAACAGAGAACCAAAATATCAAAATATGTAAAAGTCATATCCCAAGAAAAGAGGAAGAAGATGGAACTAAAGAAATATTTTAAGAGATAAATTTCCCAAATACAATGGAAGATATAAAACTACAATGTCAAGAAGCTCACAGGTCCCCAAACAAGACACACACATGCACACACACACACACACACACACACACACACACACACACACACAAAAGAAGAGAGAGAGATCGAATTTATTACCTGTGGAAAATCAAATAAAGAGAATGTTGAAGGGAGGCAGAAAGGGTGAAAGACACATTAAATATAGGAGATCAAAGAAAGCAGAAAAACAGACTTCTCAGAAATGCAGGGCAAGACAATGTAGCAACATATTTAAAATAAAAAAAATGATTGACATCAGAATTACTTATGAAAATATCTTTTGAAAAATAAGTTGAAAACTTGAGATTTGAGTTCATAACTCTAGAGACTTGAAAAGAGAATCACTTCTACATTTACAGCAAGAAAAATCTGAAGACACTTCAAATTGATGACTTTTCTTGAATTCATCAGAAAAATTAGGTCACAGGGCAAACAATAAATCCCAGATCTGAAGACTAACAGATGTCTATGGGGAGAAAGAATCTGAACATTTTCTTTTCTAGAATAAAAGTTACTAAACTGCATTTAAGTTGGCCAGAAGATTTAGCAGCAAAGTTTCAAAAGATTGCTCAAGTTCAAGTGTGGTTTACTGAGAGAGGGTAAAGCCTCTGGTGACCCAGAATATGTAGGAACACCACCAGATATTCAAATGGACAATTGAAAAAGAATCTAAGATTTTCCCATGGCAGGAGACAATAGTAAATATTGCAAAAATACACCCATATCCATCTTCTCCATTTATCCCAAGTAACACAAATTTTCAACTGTAGGTAAAAGGTCATTAAAAACTATAGCACGAGGGACATGGTGGAAACTCACTCTGCTAGGTGGCATAAATGGAACAGTAAAAATGTTCTACCTTGAAGGAGGGGTCTGATTATGTGCAAAGTCCAGCGTTACATTTAGAGAAGGGGAAGGAATACTTTTGAGGCTACATCCCCTGTATCTAAATTCACTGTGACATACTGTGTCATAATTACAATCTAAGAGAACACCCAACTCTGAAACTTATCATAACCATTACAATAAGTATCATATTAAATAACAGTAGAATGAAACTCGGAGAGCTGCAAAGATAAACCCTCTCTGTGTAACTATACAAATGGATGACACAAAACAAAATGGGGAAACAAAACCAAGCGGAGAGTGTCACTTTAAAAATGTCTCTGGAAAATCAACCCACAATTTAGGCACAATGTCTCACTAAAGATTTTGATGCCTGTCATGCTCTTAGGGCAAGCATAGGACAATAAATGCCCAATATACTTTAATTCCTAAAAAGATTAACACAAAATCCAACATGAAATGCCTAACTGAAGGAATGGCATACCAATCTCTAATTTAAATAAAATTAACCTCGGGATATATTGTCCTATAGAACATGTCAGGCCTTTAATAAAAACTAAGGTATATATAAAGGAAAGAAAAATTCCACTTTAAAAAGACAAAGCAAGTGTCAGGACC
>RJWH01010217.1:0-18015 GCA_004363575.1 Solenodon paradoxus
TAGGGGAAGACTGGGATTGGAGGGTGGGGGCGGGGATGGGAGTGTGGAAGTTGGGGTGCGATGGGGTGCGATGAGAGGGGTCCAGGACAGGACAGGAGGGGATCGAGGCCTGGAACTCCACCCCGAGTCTCACCCACTCTCTGGACCTGTACTTAGGCCGACACGTGTCCTTCGGTGGGGTTTGGGGCGCCTGCGCGAGGACTCCGCCCCACCCCCTCATCCGAAGGAGAGGCCCCGGCCTCCGAAGGCCGCTTTCCGGCCCTCGCCGAGTTCGAGCCCCCGTGGGAGTCCAGCGTTTTCTGGAAAACCGGGAGAATGGTCTGCTCACCTCCCGCTCTTCAGTCAGTGTCCGCGAGTCCAGGCAGGCGTCTCCCCTCGTCGCCACGACACCCGCCCGGGGCGCGTCGCAGGCGGACCAGGAAACCAAGGCGGCGGTGCCCACCCCGCGAGGCGGGCGCGTTCGGGAACCAGCGGGGCTGGCCGGCGAGGCGGCCTCGTGCAGCGCGTGCTGTGCGCCGAGCCTCAGCAGGGTCCCGGCCACCAGGGAGCACCGGGGGCGGCATCTGGAATGTTCTCGGCAGCCCCTCTAGGGGGAGCCGGCTTCGGAAGAGACCCTTGGGGAATGAGGACGCGGTTCTGCCAGAGACGGGGAGGGCTGGCCTGGGATGGTTGGCTTCCAGCCTCCTGCTGGGCCCCGGGTAGCCTGCCTCCTCCGTGAGACTCTACTTCCAAAAGGACTAGAAGGGGCTGAGTTCTGGCAGTGACCCTGAGCCATTGCCACTCAAGTGACCCGGAGCCTTTTACCGCAGACGGCGGGCAGGTCGTGGTGGCCGACAGCAACTGGCAGGGCGGTCTCTGGCATTTCTGCTGGCCGTGCCCAGCCTTTGCCCTGGACACCCGGTGCCTGTGAGACGCTCCCCCTGCCCGCTCCCGGGCTCACAGAAGTCCTTGTCCTTGAGAAGTAGCTGCCGAAGGGCCCGGGAGGTGCGGGCCGTCTCTGGGCCAAGGGCTTCACCCGCAGGAAGAAGCCCATCGTTTTAAAGTGCTGAGTTGTGGCTGCTCCATTGCAGGGAGCAGGGCCCGCTGGGAGTCGGGCAGGCGGAGCCCTGCTGCTCCCGCTGAGGGACACGGTGTCCCTCTGCCCCAGGGTCTCCTCCAGAGATGGGCGACCACAGGGACCTCGACCATCCAGACTTTCCTGCTCTAGTCTCTGCAACAAGTGACCACAAGTGAGTGACGCGGGACAGCCTCCGTTTATTATCTCCGCTACCCTGGATTCAGAAATCGGGGCTCAAGTCGCTCGGGTCTTCCCCTGGGGTCCAAGCAAAAATCAAGGCAGTGGTGGCTGTCCGTTCAGAACCTGCTTTGCAGTCGTTGACATTCCTTGCTGCTCTGCTGGAAGCACACGTTTTCAGCTGTCAGCTCATCGTTCAAGGCTCCCGGACACGTGGCCCTTCCACCGGCAAGTCCCAGCATGGCCTGGGCTTCCTCCAGACCCGCAGGGAGATGTGTCTCGTCAGTCTGCTGAGGGAGTCTTCTGGCACCTGATATCAGGAGCGACGTCCCACCGTCTGTGCTGGGTTTATTGGTTAGCAGCAAACCGTGGGTTTTTCCCCAGTTCAAGAAGAGGTGATACATAGGTCACCATAGGGCGGGTCCTCTAGTGCCCGCGAACCTGGAGACTTTTCATCCACGCTTAAGTTGAAATCCATCTGTAAAGCCTTCTGTGAAGAAGTGCTGCCACGATTGCTGGGGAGCATCGGGGACCAGGGGACCCCGTCCTGCTCTGAGGACCCATCTTCTCCGATGGACTAGGACTGCCCACTGCCCTGCTCCTCCGTCTCTAAGCGCAAACTGCATTTCTGTCTTGGGTTTGCCTCTTTGCAGATGGCAAACTCACCCCTCCAGCTCGGTGTGTCTGTGAGATTTTCTTCAGATGCTTCCACCAAAGCCACATAGCTGAAATGCAGACGCCTTCACCCAGACGTTAAAATGTTCGCGGAAACCTAAACTCGCACCGGGTGTCACACTCACTGTTCCTAGTCAGAGCCGCGGAGTTCGGCACATGGGGTTTATGTGTCTCATTCGTAAGTGGTTCAGTACTGTGCACCAGTTGAAAGAAGTTTGCATTTCCAGATGGTAAATGCCTGTAGATACTATTCACATAAACAAAAGCTTTGAGGGCCGGTCAGTAATTCTGAAGACTATAAGCGGTCCTGAGATGAAAATTTTGAGAATGTTCTGTGGGAGAGATGTTTACAAAAAAGGAAAGAGGGAGTGGAAGCCGTACTTTTCCCGAGTGAGAGATGTGGGAGGGTGATGATTTTCTCTGCATGCTGGGTGTTCATGAGCCCAGCCCTCCTGGGGTCACCTGCTGCTGCCACCTCAAGAGACACGTGCCCCTTCATTCTGCCGTCTGACACGCAGTCCAGCACACGTGTCAAGTTGTCTCTTTCTTTGTAGAGTTGGGTTCCTTTCTTTTCTCAGTATCTTGCCTGTAGGCATCAACTTCCCAGAATTTCTAACAGGACCGGCGTCGGCTCGCAGCGTGCTGGCTGCTGCAGGGGTTCGGGAAATGCCAGACGCAGGTGAACTCAGAGGGGTGTTTCAGTAGAGAATTTGGGGCCCAGGGGTCAGGGGCTGGGGAGAGACGTATGTCTTGCCCTGGGCTTCTGCACATGGGGCCTGGAGAGACGCAGCCGATCCCTGGCTCCACACCCAGGCTTGTTCCCCAGGGAACCTGGCCCCATCACAGCTCCTCCGTCTCCTGATGGTGGTCTATGCCCGGAGCCACTGCTACCAGACTAGCTTCAAGAATTCACGAGCAGCTCAGAGAGCCTCAGAAAGCAGCAGCCCCACGTCCCCAGAGCCAGAACTCCTTCCCAGCACCCTGTCCTCATTGTCCGCTGGTCCCGAGGCGACCTCACGACGCCTCCTGCCCTCGTGCAGGCCCGCAGTTCTCACGACAGAGAAGTGGACACTCGGGTGAGCCTTGGCGCTGAGGGATTGTCCTCAGGTCACTACAGAACCTCACTTGGCTGTCAGGTTGCGTTGGCGTCTGCTCGAGTCATTCTGCGGCTGCAGGCCTGGGGCCTGGGGTTTGAGGCAAGCCTTTCAGAGTTGGCAGAGAAGGCAGAGAGGGGCTTTTCCCTCTAGGGTCCCTCTCTCCATTTTCATGGTGTAGAAGCAGTGTGTCATGGGGGCTGGGTTGAGGGGAATTGAGGGCCAGACCCTGTGCTCCATACAGAACTGCCTCCTCCCGGCCCTGGCCCTTGTGTGGCCCCCAGTCTTCCAATGTCCCTGTCCTCTCCCTCTTGGTGGGACCTTCCATTTGGCTCCCATCAGTGAGGCAGTAACGGGCGGGTTTCACTGGAGCACCAGCTCCCTCCTCGCCGGGGTCCCGTCGTGCTAGCAGATGAAAGAAGGAAGAAGCTCGTTAATCTTCCCTATTCCGTGAATGTCTGCGCAGCCTGCGGGGGCCTCCGAGCGAGCCTGGGCTCCTGCGCTGGAGTCCCGGGGTCAGCCTTCCCGCTTCCCTGCGGCCGTCAGGAAGCACCTGACGGAGAACCTCGTGCCGGTGGGAGAGGCCTCTCCTCTCCTGCGAAGCCACATCCTGATCATTGTCGCTCGTTCTGTAATGCCAGTCGGGGACCAGGAAGGAAAGGTCAGGAGGTGGAGAGGTGCCGGCCAGAATGTCACAGCAGCATCACACTGGCGACGGCCAGGCCTGTGAGGGAGGTGTTATCGCGAGGCGCGTGGGGTCTCGTGCCAGGGTTCCTGTGAGTCCAACACACGATGTCGCCAGACCCGCCTCCTCCGGGAACAAAGAAGGCAGCACACCAGCAGGAAGCGGAGCGAGTGAGATGTAGTGAAGACAGTGCCGCCTTTATGAGACGGGGTGAGGCGGCCACGTTTCAAGAGAAACGGGGCTTCCAGGAGCTTCAGGCTGCTTCTACGGAGCCTGGCAGCCCCACTCCCTGGCCAGGGGTCCCAGTGCCTCCCCTTTTAAACTGACTGGGGAGTCACACTGGCGCCACTCACGGTCTGCTGCCTTCATTGGAGGACTGTCTGTTCCCTCCTGTGCCTCCTGCTCACGGTGGACTCACTGCCTGGCAGAGGGATGACGTCCCTGGAAGGAGAACCCCAGCAGAACATGTGAGAAGGTGTCCATGCCGCTCCCTCTGGCTGCACGAGAAAAATGTCCTGCAGGGTGACAATCATGTTATAAATGGGTGCGACAGGGAAGCTGCTCGAGCTGCCTGCGAGCAGCACAGGGTCACAGCAGTGGGTGCTTCTGGAACTTTCCTTTTGTGCGCGCTCTCTGGGGAGGCTCAAGCAGTGGGAGCAGACTCCTGGGTTTCCATTAATATGGGAACTATTTCAACCAGAGGAGGATGGGCCAACCGTTTTGTCAAGGCTGTTACACCTCTGTTGTGGAAGCTTCTCGTCTGGACACAACATGTACCGCTGTGCAGGGCCTGAGCACAGGCCCTCAGGCTTTCTGCCCACCTGCGCCGGGAGCTGAAGGCTGAAGGCTGGTGCTGGCCCACGAAGACCTACTCTGATCCCTGCGACCTGAGAATGTCACCACAGGTGGCAAAAGAGACTTTGCAAATCTGATTGAGGATTTTAACTGGGAACTCTGGTGGTCAATTGCAGGTGTCTCAGACAATGGGGAGCCCAGGTCAAGCCTGATTTCTGGGGGCTCTTCATTGATTGGGAGAGCTGGTAAAATAAGCCCTCCTGCCACCTGTTGAGTGAAATTGCAGTAGAATGAAAGGTGGTGGGAGGAGGAGCAGCCCCTTTTTACCTATCTCCCTGCTGAGCTGAGAATTCTCACCTGCCATCACCTGCTCTCAGGTGGGTCAGCTCCCCATGGCTCCCAGGCCCATGGACTCAGATTGAATTTTAACACTAGCTTTCCTGGGGCTCCAGCTTGGGGGTGGAAGATTGTGGGACTTCTCAGCCTCTATGATTACACAGGAGCAAGTTCCTTGCAACCGTGTGTGTGTGTGTGTGTGTGTGTGTGTGTGTTTACCTCTCCCCGTATATCCATACTCTTCTGTTGATTCTGTTTCTCAGGAGAATGCTGGCCAATATAAGCATCAAGGGATGTTATCCTGGACTTCTGCTCCACCCTAACCAATGCCAAGGTGATGCCAAGTGTCCTTGTAAAGGAAAGCAGAGGCAGACCGGAAGGCAGAGGAACTGTGACTACAGAACAGCGATTGAAACCACCTGGTTATGACGCGGGGGACAGTGTCGTTTGCAGTCTGTAGGGCAGCGTGCACAGGTGTGAGCCGCAGAGCTGACTGGCGGGCAGCAGCTAGGACCCTCCCTAGCACCTGTGTCTGGAGACACACCCGCTCGCCCCCCATCCCCCCAGAGAACTCCAGGCCACTCAGGAGAACTCCAACTCTCACAAGAGCTGCAGCCCCTGGGTGGGCCCAAAGGGGAGGTCTTTCCCCCGGGATTTAAGAGACATCGTTTTAACAGCAAGCCCTCTTGCTCCTGTGAACCCCGAGCCACGTGCATCATTTTTGTCTAGTTGCTTTCCAGTGAACTTGCCATGTGGTGCTGGAACAAGGCATCTCTCCTTGCTTTCTTTCCTGGACAGACGCCACACTCACTGGGTCTCAGTTGCCCACATCAGACGAGTCTGGGGCCGCAGACGGCCCGTGGGCACCACAGAGCAGGAGGCAGGAGCCCATCACCAGAACCCTGCGTGGGAATCAGCCCTTCGGACACCTGATTTCAGCTGGTGTGTAAGCCTCGTTTTGGACTCCAGGCTCCCTCAATGGTCAGGAAGTAAGTTTCTGTTATTCTAAGCCCGAGTCCATGGGCAGCTATGGCAGCGATAGGGGCGTGACACACTGGGCACCATGCAGTTGACGTCATCTCGGAGCCTGGGCCTCCCTCGGCTTCCGCTGTGCAGGACTTTCTCTGTGCGGATGCCCCACCGGTGAGCCTCAGGTGTGCATGCGGAATTGTTTTTGCACAGTCGCCGGTATATTCGTTTTAATTTTATAAGTTATGCTTTGCACAATTTATCGTGTAGTTTCTTAACTTAGAGTGAATTTTGAGACAGTGTCAAGCCAACCTGCAGGATGACCCTCTGAAGGGCCAGGAAGACGATGCTCTGTGATGCCTGTCAGGAGTGGCTGTCTCAGGTCAGGCTGGACCCTGCGGGAGGTGAGTCCCAGGAGGGCCCAGGACGCACTCCTTCCGAAGGGTAAGGGCAGAGAATCAGCAGCAACGTGGAGGCTCCGTGGGTAGCTCTCCTCAGGACCCAGAGGGAGGTAGGGAAGGTGGCGGCTTGTTGATAACGGGGGGTGGGGGGCGAGTGGAGGAGGCCCCTGGTGAGCCTGAACTCCAGAAGCAGGTGAGTGGCAGCGGGGAGGTAGCAGCCTCTGCCTCGGCTCTCCAGGGTGCAGAAAGGGGGTTGGCAGAGTGCAGAGGTCCCGGGAAAAGACAGTAGTGCCACCAAGAGAGGCGGCACTCAGCCTGGCTGGTCCAAGCACGTGTGTGTGAGGAAGCAGGCGCTGGGGTTGTGAGACAGACCCGCCAGCAAGTCTGGGAGGCAGGGTGCTGTGCCCAGTCTCCCCAGAGCATCCCCTCTACGTGAGGTTCCCGTGGCTGCTGTGAGCAGTTGCCACCCACTGCGGGGAAATAAGCAAGAGAAGGAAACGTTAACGCAAAGGTGCGGCAGGAATGAAGGTGAGCAGGTGGGAAGACAGAGGAGGAAGGAGCATTTTCCTTTTAGTTGTGCTTCTTGGTTAGTCCCCCGGCTCCGGGTCTTGAACTCGGGGCCTCAGGATGTCTGTGGGGCTGCTCCCAGTGTACTAGACCCCGAGGCCACCAGGGCACGTCCACCAGGAGGAATTCATACCTTAGAGACTGGAGACAGAGGTAAGAAACCCCCACGGTGTCGGCAGGGGGCGCCCTCCCCAGGGGAGTCTGGTGCCATCCTTCCCGTCTCTGGCGCTGCCCGCGCCCTGGTGGGCGGCCACCCCGCTCCAGTCCCGACCTTCCTGTCCACCCAGACGCCTCGTGTGTGTGCATGTACTTGTCCTGTGTGTCTCTCTCATGGACACTTGTCATTCCTGGGCAGTAAACACTCCTCCTGTCTCAGGACCCTCCATCCCCTCACGTCAGCACAGACTCTCGCCTCCGACACGGTGAAAATCGCAGAACATGTGAATGACAGCATCTTCAGGCCACTACCTGCTCCACACAGCTAGGTAGAAAAATGTTTGAAAATCACACTTCTCTCTGTGGCTGGAAGATTTTCTTCAGGAAGCTGACTTGCTGTCAGTTCTGGGGGACACTGGGACAGGAGAAGCCAGCCCGTGTCCGCACAGGACCCAGGGTCGGGAGGCCCTGCCCAGCTTCCCCAGCTGCGGAGGACACAGGCCGGTCGTCAGCTCTCCACCCTCCACAGCCCCTGGTGTCGTCTGGGGCATGAACTCCTCCTCCTCCATCCCTTCTGGCTGCCGTCCTGCCGCCAGGGGCGCTGCTTTAAACCCACCTTCCCCTTGTCCTAAACGGAGGGTGAAGGCCCACGCGGTGGCCGCTGACAATGGTTCCTGGAGCAGGGCGCGGTCCTGAAGGAGGAGCACGAGGCCAGCAGGTGTGTAGGCGACAGATGCCATCCGCCTGGGGGCGGCGGGCCCCCAGTCGTGGGACACGGAAGGAACAGGTGACACAGAACGGTGGAGGTGAGCGGGGAGCGGATTCCATGTGGGGAGGAGGAGGAGGAGGCGGGGAGGGGAGCTGAGTCCACCACTCCCTCCCGGTGCAGGGGTCTCCACCTGGTCCCGGGCCTGGGTTGGGTACCTCCCTGGCCTAGTGTTGAGGGCTCCCCTGCCTTATAGAGACCACATGCTCCTTTGTCCCCAGTCACCCCAGAGGGGAACACTCCCGAGTCTGTTGTCCTCACTCCTTTTTCGCACAGGACGGTAACAGTCCCGTTACAGCGATTGCTGGGCGCACGGGGAGTCTTCGGAGGAACGGGACGGGCCACGTGTGCGGAGTGAGAATTTCAAGCAGGAGAACAAGCGGGCTAAGGGAATAACAGCTCAATACCTGCACACTAATGTCTCTTCAGGTGACTGGTTGCTGGTAAAGGAGAGGGGGCCAGATAGCACAGTCTGCACCTCAGAGCGTGCAGGCCAGGGCGCCACGGCCTGGTGGCCCTGTCGGGGGCTGGCGGCCGGGTCTGGCATCGTCACCACGGGGGAAACACCCCTGTCTCGGCGGGACGGGGCTCCCAGGTTATAATTCCGGCCTCGGTCCCACACCTGTGCACTTGCGCACCTGCGCACCTGCGCTTTGGCTGACGTTACATTATAAACACAGTGCTCACATTCATCCCGAGTATAAGGAGCAGCGTCATCCCTGGGAGCCTTACGGGGGAGAAGAAATTCTTGGCGTTTCAAAAAAAACACACAGAAGAGAGTTAGCACCATCTTGTCTTTGTTCTTCTCTGTTGCAGGACAAGGAGAGGACTCCCGGCGCGTCCCTGGAAGGGCCAGTTCAGCGACAGTCTGGAGGAAAACGCCCATCGAGCAGACAGGCCAGGTGGGTGAAGGGCCTCGTGTCTGGTTGCAGGTGAAGGGACCTGTTTTCCATCCCGAGTAATGAGGGGAAGCATCTGCATGTGCTCTCCGGTCCCTGTGTTTCTAGAAGGTCCTGCAGGGCTGGGCCCGAGGGCCCCTGCTGCTCTCCTGGACGCTGAGCTGGAGAAGGGGCCAGCCACTCCAGCTGCCCCTCATGCGTTAGAAAGCGCCAAGCCAGGAGGGAGTAGGCCCTGGACTCCTGACGCTCCTGCCAGGTACAGTGTCCCACCCACCTGCCAGAGCACCCAGCGGTGGCGCCCGCTCGGAGGAGGAAGATTCTAGGTGGAAATCTGGGCTGCCGTGCGCGCTGATGGGCCGTAAGGAGAGGTCGGAGAAGACGCAGGGCCGCAGGGAGCGGGCAGCGCCGTTTCAGGGTCTGCATGAGCGGCCAGAGGACCCAGCCCGGGCGCGTGGGGGACGGTGGGCTGGGAGGACCTGGAGGTGGAGGCCAGCCCAGGTGACCTCCAGAGGGGACACTGACACCAGCAGCCTCCTCCGCCACACAGGGGGCCATGTCCAGAACAGGGCTCACCCCAAGGCAGAATATGGGGTGGAGGAAGGTACTGCATAAGGCCCCTCCCATGTCGGGACGTGGGGACCTGATGAGTCCCGAGTGTCCTGTTGAGGTTGGTCTCTGAGGCCTGTCTCTGCGCCTGCAGAGTACCTCTCACCTCCCCACTCTGTATAGTGAGGGGCCCCCAGGTGAGGTCATCAGGCCTTCCCTGTCCCTCCGGATCAGGCTCCACTCCGCTCCCTGCCTCCCGTCTCCTCTGAGTGTCTGGTGTTCCCGCATTCGGCCTCCTAGACGAATGTTCTCCTGTGTGCCAGGCAGCTGTGACATCAGGTGAGACCATCCAATCTCCGGGCCCAGCAGCACCCACGGAGGGACTTATTTCAGACTTAGTCCTGGGTCCTCGAGGGACCATTCCCTCCACGTCAGACCAGACGGACTCCTGACCCACCAGGGCTGGATCCCGAGGGCCAGGTGATGACCACGGATGGCGCGCAGAGCAGCAGACTGGCCATTGTGCGGATGCGAAGTGAGTCCAACCCCGCAGGGCCCAGCCCTGTGTCGCGCTGTGCCGGCCGTCTGCCGCCTCTCGGACCTGACCGCAGACTCTTCCTAGAGGAGAGACATGGAACCTTGTGTTGTCACTGTCAATGCGAATGGAATAAAAAATAAAATCTCCCAACCGGACAACTTCACCACAAAAGTGCAGGAGAAAGGAAACAATTCCTTTACTGCTGAAAAACCCTTTGAAGCAAAACGTTGAGGCGTGTACAGGGTCCCCACAGACACGGGGACGCGGCGGCCGCCCACACGCTCGTGTTTTCGGAAGCCTCCGCAGACTGACGGCACCCCTGGCGTCGGCTTTCTCCTGAAGTCGCCTGGCGCTCTGTCTGCATTTGTGTCGCTAAACCCTTTCTCCAGAGGAAGAGCGAGCTTCTGAGATCTCGGCAACAGGCAGGGCTGTCAGGTGCGCCCACCTGCGTGCCAGCAGGAGAAGGGCCTGCTGCCTCCCCGGACGGTTCAAGAGTAGGAGCTCCTGGGCCATGAGGATGGAGGGAGCATTCACCCGTGTGTTGAAAGGACACAGAGATCATTTATAAGACAAACTTTGCAAGGAAAATACTGGAAGAAAAGGGAAGGGTTTTCACTTTATTTATTTATTTACTTATTTATTTATTTATTTTGCTGTAGCAATTATTCTGCACATTAGAAAAACCTCCTGTGTCTGGGTGCCCGTCCCACAGATCTGTGTCCACACCCCGCCCTCTGCCACGTCACCAGTCTTCTCACCACTGTCCAGGGGCTCCCCACCGTGCGCCCCGCCGCCCCGCTCCCCACTGGCCACCTCAGCTCTGTGCAGATGTTCCAGGGTCGGTTATGTTTCATCTGCTCCCTCGTTTTGTCTGTTCAGTTCCACCTGTGAGTGACGTCGTCTGCTGTCTTCTTTCTTCTTTCTTCTTCTGACTTGTTTCACTGAGCATCGTCCCCTCTAGTTCCCTCCGTGCTGAGTCAGGCGACAGGTCTCCTCTCTTCTCAGGGCCGTGTGGTGTCCACTGTGTATACGGACCACGTCTTCTTGCTCCGTCCACCTGACGGAGGGGGTTTCCGGTTCTTAGCCGTTGTGAGCGGCAAACACGGGGTTGCACGCCTCTCTGCGGATGGGGGTTCTGTGTCTTTTGGGTGGATCCCAGAAGAATTTTGTTGACTAAGAATAATTATTTATTTTTATTTCTTTTTTGATTTGTACTTACATTTATAGCATCACATTATATTAAAAGCAAATCCTTCCTAGGGAATTTTTTCAATGGATCCAAGGCCACAAAGTCCCTCTTATATTTGAGCTTCCTGTCTGAGGTCCATCTTCCTACCTGCAGTCCGGCCGGACGGGCGCTGGAGCCTGAGCAGGGAGGCAGGCCCTGCTGGACTGAGCAAGCGGCAAGCGGCCCAGCTGCAGCGGGGATAGGAAGGTGCCGTTGGTGAGGCCCCAGAGGGCTGCCCCACTAAGGCGTAGGCTACGTTTGGGTGGAGTTTCCTGGGGTTTTCTGGAGGCTTCCTGAGGACAACAGATAGGGTCGCCGAGGAAAAGGGACCTCAGTGTGGAACAAGGGGCCTTTCTGGATGCAGGCCCCGTCCTGATCTCTGGGGGGAAATGGTTGAGGATGCGGTGCTCCCCCGTTCTCCGTTTCACTGTGGGGACTTCAACCGTCCGCAGACACCCGTCATGGGAGGAAGAGACAGTTCTCTGCACTGACCAGGGCTTGGACCCGGCTCATGCTAGGATGACTGGGCAGAAAAGTAAAGCGCTGGTCAGCACCGGACCAGAGACGCACATTTCCGGAGGGCATCGTTGCCGCCAGTGCCTGGGAGCGGTCACCTTCCTCACAGACGATCGTCGTCTGTTTCCTGCCCGGCAAAGCCATCGACGGGAGGCCATTCCAGAGGGGTGGGCAGAGACACCCACAGACGCGGGCCTGCCCTGAGCTGCAGAGTCAACCCGCATCGGAGCTGTGCCCGATGCTGAGGGTGGGCCACTGGCAGGTGCTGGTGGCGCCCTCCCAACCTGGCCTCTAGGAGACAGAGGCCCAGACATCGCCTGCCTCTGCCACCGCTTCTACTTCTTCTTTCAGAACCGCCTCTGCTCATCCATCCTTACTCATGACTTAGCTCAAGTAGACATTTCACCGGCGACAACTGCTGAGTGCAGGGGGCTGGCTCTCTCAAGTCTGGTCTGCTGACTCTGCACCCCGGCACCCAGTGTGTGTCCTCTCTCGTGGTTCCTCCTTGGTCTCTTGCATGGGAATATGCCCTCCTGTGCAGGTTTTTCTTTTCAATTTAATTAAATTTTTGTTTGCTTTGCCGGATTCACGTTAGGTTATTGAAATCGCACCCACCGCCAGCATCCCGGTGCCGCCTCCACCACCTGTGCCCTCCTTCTGCCGTCCTTCCTGCCCCGACAGCACAGCCGTGTGTCCTGTGAGTGTCTTGAGATCGGTCGGGCTGTGGATTTATATACGAGGGCAGCACCTTCTCACGCAGCTGGACCAGGCTTAGACGCGGTACGTGTGCAGAGTCGACTTCAGCCACAACGGCCGGAGGGACAGCCTTCCGCTGCTGAGGTCTGAGTTGTGAGGACGGGAGAGGGAGAAGGAAAGCCCTGGTGTGATAGAACCTGGAGAACAAAGTTCTCCAGCAGGTGGTCAACTAACAAATCAGCCGCAACAAGAGAGGGTCTGAGTGGAGTTTAGTGAAGGCATCCTGTCCCGGGGGACGCACACATTTGTCTTGTGAGGGTCCCCAGAGCTGTTGCCCTCAGAGGGTTCCTGCTGCAGCCCTTCCCCAGCCCCCAGCCCCAAGCTCACCGCCTGTCTTCCGCGGGTCACTCTGAATGCTGTTACAGCCTCTCTCCAGCGTGGGATGTTTGTCCTTTAACATTTTGAGGAGCAAATCAGTCCTTTTTATGTTCTAAAGGAAAGATGTGGGCAGGGAGAGAGAGGAGGAAGAAGCATTTCATTTATTTTATTTAATTGTTCATGTTGACTGTTCCCCTGGTTCCGGGACGTGAACCCAGGTCCTTGGGATGCATGTGGGCTGTGCTCCACTGGAGGCGGCGGATCCAACCACTACTCCACCAGTGCGGAGGTCAATCTCTCCACCAGAGATTGGCACACGGAAGCCAATCAGTGTTACCCTCATCTCGCTGTTCTCATGAAACCTTCCTGTCCAGGTTGTGTCCTTAGTACTGAGCTGGCAGCTGTTCCAGACAACGAGCTCTGTGAAGAGACCCACCTGAGCAGGTGGTGTGGCCTGAGGGTGTGTCTAGGGCCCTGTGGAGGCAGGAGACACCGTCTATTCAGGAGAAGGCTGGGAAAAGGGGGAAAGGCACTCGATGGATTGAAAGAACAGGACCTGATACCCGGAGGGAAGGATGGGGGTCAGAACAGGGCACAGCGGATTCCCAGCTCCCCCAGCACCTCCCTGGTTCTGGGGTCACAAAGTCTGGGCCAACGGGGGCAGCGAGGGCCCAGGCGTGAGGAAGGTCACTGCGTCCTGACCCCATGAAGTCCTAAGGCTGCTTCCCCAGGTCTATGTCCACAGACTCCTGGGAGAGACTCAGATCTGTGTCCCCCAGCAAATTCTACTCTCCAAGGAACCCAGGGGCCAGAGTCCGGTCCTGCCCCAGGCAGCGCAGGACTGGACAAGTGACCAGCCCGTGAGGAGAGTGGAAGAGGTAGGCGGGAGGGAGACAGCTTTCCTGTTGACCTGAGTACCACGTCGTGGGGCTCCCACAGCCTGTCTTGGACCCTTTCCTCACCCTGGTCCTTCAGAACACAAGACTGAGCCCTGGGACAAGGCTGGGACTCCTCATCTGGGACCCTAGCTCCTGAGCGGGAAAGAGAGGGCCCCCCACATGTCTCCATGCCCCGGGCTCCATCTGTCCTGACTCAGAGCACACAGCACAAGGGTTTCAACCTGAGATTCCCTCTGCTGGCCCAGGCGCAGAAAATTTAGAATTCAGGGCCAGGTCAGAGGGCTGAGGAGGGGCAGGTGCAGGAAGAAGATTTGCATGGAGGCCCCTCCGCGCTCTGAGGCCAGGGAGGGCATAAGAGATCCGTGGGGGAGCCGCGCCCAGGCAGGGTCACAAAAGGCGCTACTACTGCACTTTTCCACCACGACCTGGGCTCTGGTCCTCCTCACCCTCCTGACTCGGGGTGCAGGTGAGCCCTGGTCAACCCTTTGTCTCCTCTCCTCAGGTTCATCCAGAGCTGAACTCACGAGAAGGTCTTTTTCCTCTTTTTCAGGGTCCTGGGCCCAGTCCACCCCGACACAGACTCCCTGCAAAGACTGGGTAACTGGGTGAGAGAGTCACCTTCACCTGTGCTGGAAGCGACAGTGACACTGGGTATTATAGCTCTGGTGTCTCCTGGTACCAACAACTACCAGGCTTGGCCCCAAGTCCTGATTTATGAGGCCAGTTCCAGGGCCTCTGGGCCCTGATCGCCTCTCGGCATCATTTCTGCTCACGTGCAGGCCGGAGCGCTTTGCACAGTGGCTCACACGTGGGGAGAAGTGAGACTAGAGCCTCGTCCAGCTCTGCGATCGCCTTCATCCCTGACCTTAGCTTTTCTGTTGTGTCTGTTATCTCAAGTCAAACTCATAAGGAAGACACAGCACTGAAACACACCAACAGCGCTGGTAGAGCTTTCCCTCCACACCAGCTGTAACAACCTCCTGTCTTCTCTGCTCGTTTTCGCGGCCTCGACATAGACGAATAGGCCAGGTTGTGTGTATGCCGATCGCACACTCAGGTGCACAGAACCGGTTTCTCCTAAAACTCTTCTGCAAGTCTCCATTTGTTCTGAATTCTTGTCAGGGTAGCCAAGGAAAGAAAAGTATTTTTGGTACGTTCAGTTCATTTTTCTAAATCCCTCTGATTACGAAAAGCTGGGCCCCTAAAGAAGGGGACTGGAACAGTGTGTTCGGCCTGCGCTGACCCAGCCCCGTCCCCTCTGCCTCCCTGGGGCCTCAGCCCAGCTCCCTGCACCTGAGCCGAGGGCACAGCGACTTCTGTCTCTGGTACAGGAGAGCCTGGGCAGGGCCCTCGGGCTGTCTAACAACTTCTGGAAAACAGAAGGGGTGGGGACCGACGGCCTGGGCTCCTGCTCGGGGCTGAGCGCCACTCAGCCATCTGCCCTGCGCAGCCCACGGACGGGGTCGGCGTCACCGTGGTGTGGACTGCAGTGCGGAGGTCAACACAGGCAGGACACAGGGACCCAGACACAGGGGAAGAGAGGACTGTGTCTGTCCCCTGTCCCCTCTTTCCCATGCCGTCCCTGCCAGGACGCTGAGACTTTGGCCTTTTCTTGCAAACCTGTCACCCTCAGCTCTGTCCTGAGACAGAGGGGGCAGCTGGGTCACCCATTTGTCACCTCGTAGGACTGCGCCGTCTCCCCCAGCACAGCCCGGGGAGCGATGCTGGGAGACACCCGGCCCATGAGAACCGACGACGACTGCGCCCCCAGACATGGCTGTATCCTGGATGTGGGGCTTTGTTCCAGGAATGGAGGTGGAACTCAGGGCTCCAGGAAGCCCCCAGGTCCCTGAAGAACCAGTGTGGTGACGCGGAGAACGAGGGTGAGCCGCGCCGCGCTCCTGTCGGGACTGAGGTTCAGCGGGAGCGTCTGACTCGGGGCGCAGGGCAGCTCCGAGACGGGTCAGAGCAGGCAGAGGGAACCGCGTGCTCGGGGGCGTCTGCACAGGACGCCCGGGGCAGGGGGCTTCTCCAGTGTGGGGGGTCTCAGCTCGAGTCCCAGACGCTCCACCTGCCCACATGGCTTTTCTGGGCCTGAGCAGGACACGTGTGCTGAGAGCAGCAGAGTCTGAGGGACAGGTCATGGCGTGGGGTTGTGGAGCTCAGCCCTGTGGGTGACCCACCTCAAATGCACTTGGCGGGGAAGCAGGGTTACCGGGTGTGCTGAATCCTCCATATCGTTTCTGGGAACTGAACAAGATGCACCAGACACGTAGACACACAGACATACAAGCACACACGGTCACACACACACACCCTGCACCCTCCACTCCACAGGGGTCACTCGGCGGTGCAGTGGTGGGATCCATTTTGCTTACCTTACACTTTGTCACGCCTGAAGCTGCACTCAGGCTCCATGGCCAAAGGCTGCTCAGACCAGTTTTGTGTCTGTGCCGACAAAACACAGTGGGTAAGTGTATGGACTTCAGTGTATGGACTTCAGTTCCAGGGGGACGGGCCACGCCTAGTGGCCTCTGTCAGTGACGTTGGGGGCTGCTTCGGTCCACGGCACGTTAATAACCACACCATGTTTGTGGGAAAAGGGACGTTCTTGGCCCCTGTCAAACCAAGCGTGTCAGCGAGCACAGTCTTGGAAATCAGAGGTCAGCACCTCCAGCACGTGCGCACGTGCCCACACGTGCAGGAAGACGCGTCCGTGTGTCCGCGTGTGTCCAGAAGAATACGCGTGCGCATGAGCACACAGTAGTGGGGGTTTGCTCAAAATCGCTGTCACGGTGAACACACATCCTGCTCAGCTGTTAGAGGGCTGCAGGGGGTCAGGGAAGGTGGGGCTGCTGTCTCCTGTCACAAGGCGAGCCTGAGAGGAGCCACGCGACTGTCACCTGCAATGATGTAGCTTCCTGTCAGCTTGCACAGAGCTCACTCGGGGCTCACCTTAGCCAGAGACACGCCACCACGCCACCTGAAACCACGTCCCTCTTGCTCCCATGCTCCACTTAGGAGACGATGTCACATTGGAACCAAGTAGTTTTGAATCCCAGATTCGCTTGCTGTTCACTGTCTTTTACCCCCCGAGAAACTCGATCCTCCCCCCGCAGGACTGACTGTCCCCGCAACAGACTTCCTGTTACTGGCCCCACCTGCCTGCCCTGACACCAACTCCGGAGCCCCCTCCAGAGGGGCCCCCGGTTCCCTCCCCACACAGCACCTGCCTGTCCTTTGTACCTGAACTCTGTGTTGTCTGAATATCACCCACTGCTGCACAACTGTCACCTGTTATCATTTTTATTAGTTTTTGTTCATCATTTTCTTAAGGAGGATTTTCCATGAATACAAAGCTCACACATGACAAGCAGAAGTATGGACAGACAGGCGCTAATTGTCTTCCTCACAAGGAAGTCTGGAGTCGGGTGGTTGTGCGCCAGTCACTCACCAATTTCATGAGAACTCAAATCTTCTCACTTGTCACCATCCTAGCTCTGGAGTATTTACTTTTATTTTCATAGACGTAAGACCTCAGAAAGGCTGTGCAGCTCCAGCCATCACACTCACATTCCAGAGGAATATGTTTACTCCATTTCTTTTCTTCACTAGAGTAAAATTCCCTGGCAAGACCCTCAGCCAGCGGACAAACGCATCCAAGGACCAGTGGTGGGCTGCAAGGTTGCACTTGCCTGGGAGGTGACTGATATGGTCATCATCTGACTTCTAAGCAACTTTGGAAGAGGAGATTCAGGTAGGCGTTGGTAGGTGTTTCCATGATACTGCCCCACCACCAGATGGACAGGGATGTGTCTTGTCTTCAGTCATTTTTATTTTTTAAAGGAAAGGTGCAGGCAGGAATGAAGGTGGGCAGGCAAACACGGAGGAAGAGAGAGGAGGAAGAAACACGTTATTTAGTTGCTCATTTTGGTTGGTTCCCTGGCCCCGGGACATGAACCAGGGTCCTTGGAGTGTATGTGGACAGCGCTCTCGGCCAGAGGCAGTAGACCAGGCTGCTTCTCTGCCAGGGCACACAAGCAGTGATTTCTTATGGTGGGACCACTGCCAGACCAAGGTGGGTTTACAGGCACCCTCCTGTCTGCATACGGGCGCGGCATTCGGTCTCTGAGGCTGTGGAAATCAGCCTGGATACTGCCCTGTCCAAACATCGCATGGTCCCACCAACGGATAGCGTTCTAGAATGGATTTAGAACCGCAGGTAGTGGCCCTCTGAGCTCTGTTATGTAGGCCAGGCCACCCAGAATGAGACTGAGACACATCTGTGTAGAGATGCCTGCCCCAGATGACAGCCCAGCAGGAGGAGGGCCCTGGGAGGGCGGGGTCTGCAGCTCGCCCTCCCCCGTGTCCCCTGGGTGAGCCCTTGTGGACCACAAGGCACCTGACTGGATTTGCATGCCCAGCTGCGCCCTCAGGGGATAAGAGGGGCCTGGGGACCCCCCAGCCGCAGATCGGGGAGCAGCTCGGGCGCCATGTCCTGGACCCCGCTCCTCCTGGGCCTCCTGGCCCACTGCACAGGTGCGCAGGCCCCCACCACCCCGGGGGCGCCAGCCTGGGTCTGATCTGAGATCAGCAGGGGCTGCTGCGGGGCAGGGGCTCCGGACCTGCTGCGGGGG
>RJWH01010218.1:0-18003 GCA_004363575.1 Solenodon paradoxus
GAACAAATGGTTTCATGAAATTTGCTTTTTGCTTTTTTTTTTTTTTGCTAAAAATACAAAATTACCCATTAATTTTCCACCTAATGGAGATTATTTTAAGAAGTCTATGATCTTGTATTTTAATGCCTGCACCTCTTTCCAAACTCTGTGGGCATTCGCTGGAATGGCAAATCTCATAGTCTCAACCCGGAGCACAGAGAATGGAGCGGGGAGAAGCCCGCAGTGTTCGCGGTGCTAGAGGAAGCAGAGATGGTGGACAGAGAAGTTCCTCTAGAAAGGGCTCAAGACCCTGAGACCAGTGGTAGCGCGGGGCTCCCATCTCTCTCTGCAGGTTGCGGTCAAAGCGTCCTCTGTCACTGCATCGTGCTCAGTCTAACACACTCCACGACAGTCTCCACAAATGAGCAGCTTTTACGAACCAACGTGTCTATTTGAACGTTCAAACGAAAGGTTACAACAGTGCTTCAGAGTAAGAGCTCTTGCCGAGCAGATGGGAGCACTAAACTGTTCAAACTCATTACAGGTTTATTCTTTGAGCATAACTGATTTATTTGCTATCTGTGTGTGTGTGTGTGTGTGTGTGTGTGTGTGTGTAATTTTTAAATTTTGGGAGTAAGACATGTTCATGGTGGAAAATTTGCAAACTATGGAGAATTTTAAAGAAACAAAGCAAAACAGTATTAACTGCACTATTCAGTGGTCACAATGGTTAGTGCTTTTTTTTTTTTTGAAGAGAGGAAGGAAGAGAGACGAGAAACACTTTTTTTTTTTTCTTCGGAAGGAAGGAATGAAAAGGAGGAGGAAGCACATCCATTTATTGGTTTATTTATATTTGGCTGTTCCTGCAGCCCCAGCTCTCGAAACCAGGTCCTGGGACTTCTCCTAGTCCACACCTCAGCCACCAGATGAGCGCCTGAGCCACCAGCATGCATCACCATGGTTGGCACTGTGACATTTTCTGCCAGTCATTTTGAAATTCTGTCGTTGATAATTTTGAATATTTTGGAAACTTAGCATGAAAGCAAACTCATTTCCCACTGAAAATAACTTTTTAATAAGTGTGAAGAACAACTTGTCTAAGTTTTCAATATCAAACTAGTGATGATATAAGGTTAGCCAATTACATTTGCACAATGTGTTTTTCCTACTTCTATCATAAAAAATTCCCAGTAGACAAAACTACTTATTTTTTGCCCCCCCATCCCCCACCCTGCCCCAGGTCTTGAACTTAGGTCCATGGCTTTCATAAGCTGCCTGAGCACGGAGGGTGGCAAAATTGCATTTTAAATACCACAGTGATGATCCAAGTAAAATCAGAACACCGAAATCTAAACATTGGACAGCGCTTTCAATCAAATGGTCAGAAGATTTCTCCTGACCAGAAGGAGGGTCTTTGGGGAGGAAGTGTGAAATAGGCCTTTAGTGAATCACCACACCCTTGGGTGATACTGCAGTGATTGACAAGAATGTTAAAACTGTCATTTAAATTGTATCTACAGCCCAGGTTGAAGGCCTGGAAAGAGATCAAGATTAAAATCTGTCATCCCTTTCTATTTCCAGAATGATTCAATAGAACAGATAATTTAAATGCCATGAAAAAACTTTTCAAAACCTCTGAGGATTATTGACAAATGCATAAATATTCTTTGCCTGCGGAATAATTTTGTTATTTAAGATGGATTCTTAATTTTAGTTTTTAAGAAGCACTCTGAAGTCTTCACATGAGTTTTACCTGTTAAACAGTAGTATTTAATTAAAATTCAAAGCAAATTTACATTTACACTTCCAGAGTACATGTTCATCCTTAAAGGTTATAGTTTGTTTTAAATATCAGAGCTATCTGTCTTGTGAGGGCTCATGAGTTTAATTATTGGAAAAGTCTAAGTAGGATTTCTCTCACAAATGTGCATCTTCCTCAACAGTTCTGAAAACATGAGATTTTACTCTGAGATTTCTATCTTACAAGGAAATTACTCTTGGCTTTCTTATAATTTAAAAAAAACCTTTTTTTGCCCCTCCTTCTGGGTCTCGAGCCTGGGTCAATGGGCTTTACTTTACCTGCATCTTAGCCACATCATAATTACCGCATTATAATTACGTTCTATTTTATGCAAATTTATTTGAACACCAGAGTCATCTATAGTGATGCACACACTTATACTCTTCTTTTTTATTCTTTTTTAATTGTATCTACTATATATTGGATCAAGGTGTTGAAGACAGAAGAGGGCACCTATTTGGTCTTCGATCATCATCTACACATATTACTACCCAAAAGGTCCATCATTCCGATCTACATGGTGTCTCCTATGGCCACGAGCTTGCATGACTTTGTCCAGGTCTCTGCTAAGGCTGGCTAGGATATGCCCCACTTCTGTCTCTCTGTTTACCTTCCCCTCTCTGCAGTCGGAAGACCCCTTTCTCATTTCTCTTCCCAGAGCCAGAAGAAAAGATGGGGCCATCTTTTCTTCTAATCTGGGGAAAGGCATCTCAATCATGTCATTCCAAGACACTCTGCCCTCATGACTCCTTTCCCCCATTCTCTGCACGCCTTCTACATTCTTCCTAATGATCCACCTTCAGGACACAAAGGCAAAAGACAGCGCAGGCAATTTCATGCTCTTCTGATGGTAGGTATGTCTCCTTAAAGTAATGAACTGGAGCTGCCTATGTGAGCACACAGAAGGTAAAGGGATTAAAAGGCAAGGAAGAAATTCCTTCCATACATTGTATCTTCTTGCCCCCCCCCCACCCTCTGGTTCAAAGCTAGTTGAGAAATAAGCTCAGGCATCAATTAGATAAAGGTAAAATATACTTATTCATTTAATGCATCTTTATTAAATATTATCTATGACCCCAGCATTGCTCTAGGTACGGACAAAACAGCCTTCTATACTGGTTCCCCGCACTCCATGAAAGCAGAGCATTCCTGTGAAATCTTTGATCAGTCGAAATGTTATAAGGCAAGGAAACAATTACTATTCACATACACGGAAAAGTTTGAAGGTGTTCCCAGGTCCCTCAAATAACCTACCGAATCAGAACAATACATAAAACCTAAATTAACACTAACAGCAAAAGCAGGAATGCCGCAGCATATACGAGCCTGCACACAGTCGTTCCGGGGCAGGAGCGCGTCTGGGCCGCTCTCACGGCTGCGGTGCGCGGCCTAGAACCGCGGCCGCCAAAACCAGCGCCAGCGCTATCCGTGCTTTACGGCTTTTGTCGTAAAAGCGAACTCCTCTTCAAATCTCTCTCAGCAAAAAAAGGTACTCGGGTTGGTCTTTTGAAAAAGGAAAGTGGCTTAATACCCACTTTCACAAAGCAGGGGATACCGGTATCTGCAAAGTAGCATTTTAAAACTAGGCCTAGACCGAGACCCACTGATCTTCTCAATTGAATGTATCCACTGATAGACGTAGTGGAAGGCAAAATGGCCACCTCCCAGGCCTTGCCAGTCTGGCAGTTCTAAAAAAGGGCCAAAGCGACGCACACCTTAGACATGAATGTTGTGACATTCCTTCAATCGAATTTAAAAGGGGGGGCTAGGTGAGCTGAACTGCACACATGGAAATGCCCATTCTCCGGGCTCAGCACTTGACTACTTGAGGGGGTGGGAAAGGAACTGGGAACTAAACTCTGCTCCGCATGCCTCATAGATGGTGACAATTCCTATTTCATGCCTGGGGGTGAGAGCATGAAGAGGAAAAATTAATCCCTCTGCAATTCACTTGCAGCTTTTGATCCAGACCCTCATAAATTGTTCTTGATTTTTAATAATGTAGTTGAATTTCATTGATCTACATACGGTTATTACTTCATTTAGTTTTAGCTTTAAAAACTGTAATGCTAGTGTTTTATTATTACTAATTGAGAAGGCTGCATTATACCAAGTGCTTCTGCTTCTATGACTCTATACATACATACGAATTTATCATCTGCATCACACTAAATATATTATAGTTCAGATGAGTTTATCCACGTTTATTTTCCCCAAAGGGGAAAAAAAAATATAAAGTGCGACATTTATAAACAGGCTAAAATCTTGCGCTTTAAAGTTTCATCTTAGTTTATACATACTCAAAGTATTTCATTTGCATTTGCACCTGCATCTCAATCTTCACGTGCCAGCTGGGGTTGTTTCCCCTCAGATGCATTCCTTGCCCCTCCCTGTTCTGCTCGGTAGGGCGGCCCCTTCAAACTTTTCCAGGCACCGCATGTTAGCTGCATTGTTTCTTCTGGGTTTCATACAGGGAATGGCCTGTTTGCCACTCCGGACTTTGATATTTTGGCTTGAGAATTATTTACAACTTTCTTAGGTCATGAAAACAAACTGCATGAAGTAAGAGTGGCGAGGAAAGGGTGTGATCCAGACAATGACTAGAGTATTTAGCTAGAAAACCGGTGGCCAATGATGCTAGATGGTCTATGCCAAAGGGGTTCCTTGGTCTGTGCCGGGAACACACTGGGTTCAAGTCGAATGGGTTCTTTACTCGGAAATCTGACACTTTAATATCCTAGCCTGCATCGTAACTTGTCAGACAAGAGTCATACACAGAGCTTCCCAAAGTTATTTAACAGCAGACTCCACCTTTTCAAGCACCCTCTAATAGTATTTCTCAGAACTCTGCTTCATTCAACCCAGTTTGGGAAACGCTGAATATCAGTCATCTGGGGCTCTCTGAATAGGAGCCGGGTAGAACCATCTGAGACAGATTGCTGGCAGTAACCCTGTGTTCTTGCCTTAAGTGACGTACATCCTTTAGATACCATGGGTAAGAGGCCATCCTGATGCCTCATTTTTGAAACTGCAATAGTTTGCTTGTGTGAGCTCAGATGGCAAGACAGGGAAAACCCGGGCCTGGGACATTCATTATGAGGCTACCCCGCTCAACCCTAAGAGCACTGGAATGACTGTTGAGTTTCATCTGGCGCAGGGCTGACTGGATCCCTAGGGGGACACAGGTAAACAATGGCAGTAATGTTTGCTTTTTAATAATTCTAGAATCCAGCTAGACATGCTTTAGTTGTCTGGGATAAACTGCAGTGAGGGATAGTGGGAAATATGTGGATCAGACTTGGGCTTAGTCCTGAGACACAAGGGCCAAGAAAACTGAACCGAGTCTTATAGAGTTTATCTCCAACAACTTGGATTTTAGGCACACCTTAGTGGCCTAGCAGGTAAGGCCACTGGACACAGTCCACACACCTCCCAAGGACCTGGGTTTGAAACCCTGGGCCCCGGGGGTAACAAGCAGATGAGCAACTAAATAAATGTTTCTTCCTCCTCTCTCTGCTGCCTGTCTGCAACGTTCTTTTAAAAAAGTCTGGCGTTAGCGATCTCTGCATAGGGCTGTGGTGAAAACTCAATGAGGTATGTAAAAACACTCTGCAAAGTGTTATGCACAAATTAGCTAATAACATAACTGAGTCTTCTACAGTTAGCTCGATTTAATGTCCTTGTCCATTAATTTTTGAACTTTGCTTTTCAAATGACATATTTGAAATAATTTAAAAATTAAGTTGCAAAAATGGCAACGAATTGCCGTTTCCTTGATGGGGTGGAGGACAAGCGGTGGCGGAGCCCCCTGGACAGTGGTGAAGAACACTGGGTGACGTGGTGGAGGGCAGGGTGTGTGGACATGTATCTGAGGAGTGGGGAAACTTCACATGGGGAACTGACACGAGTTTATTTTAATTCGTAAAACACGGTTACTGCAATAAAACACTAAAACAAATGCCATTTCCTCTTCAGGGATTCCCCCCAAACACAGCATTGTACATCATCACAGCACAACTTCAAAAATCAGGAAAGTGACATTGACACGATCGCTGTGAGCACTCTGTAACATAACACAGCCAGCTTCCCCAAACCATCCCATCACGCCCAGGAGCCAAAGATCGTATGCGGCACTTCCAGGTTATGCATGCATTTCCACTCTCTGGACAGTCCTTAGTCTCTTAATTTGTATCAACATTGCAGTTCATCCACGCTATCGAGTGTGGTTCGATGCAAGAGTCCTGCTTAAGCACATCGATACTAGTCAGAATCCCTGGGTTCAGATCCTGGCTCACTACCAGCCTGCGTGACCTTCAGTTTGTCAATCAGTCACTCTAGCTGTCAAATGGAGACATGTTAATACCTATTCTGTAGGATAAGCAGGATTATTAAAGGAGTGAATGTATGTAAATTCGTTAGAACAGTACCTGGCACATAATGCAGTGTAGTTATTAGCTACTGTGAGAAGCTGGGATTTTAGTGGTTTCATTGGCAGTATGTCCTTGCAAATTGATACAAAGAGGCCAAAAAAGGAGCAGGCATTTGAGCCATGAACATCCTGTGCCCTTCCCATCCAGAGAGCCAGGGACAAAGACCTGCCTCTGTAGGAATTCGCCCTGCCTCTGTAGGAATTCTTGTCCACCAAGAGTGCAGTTCTCTTCAGCCGGAGCTCTGGCCACTTCCTCCAGGGGCCACGAGATGAGGACTTGCTTCATCCACGCAGCAGCCTTTCTTCAGCGCAACAGGTCCACGGAGTAGGAACTTAGTCCGCACTTCCCTGCCCATCAAATGCTCGGGAAAATGCGTCAAATTCATTAAAAAAATGTCGTGAAACACTTAAGACCCCCTTTCCTGACAACTGTTCCCAGAAGGCAGGCCTTCACATTTCATTAGCATGCACCTAGCACTTCAGTCAGGGACACAGTCACTGAATAACTATAGTGATAAGCTCAGCCCCTAACCTCTGCATGTTTCTTGTGCAAGGGGCCAGAGCACCCAGAACCCGACAATACTTACTGTATTGGCCAACCCCGGGCAGACACAGCAGCAAGGCAGAGGAGCTGCCCATAAGGCAGAATGGGGCAAGGAAGAAGCTCGAACAAACTAATCTAAGGAGGGAGAAACAAATCTAAGATACATGTGTGAAAATATGGCAAATGATGACTCATTAAAAAGTCAAAGCAAAAAAGCCTTACTATAAAAATAATGCATTTCTCTGAATAGCAAATGACGTTCTACAAAGTACTCTTGACCGCCCCCCCCTCACTCCAAAGACACCTTTTGACAGGTAGAAAGATTGAGGGTAATGGTTCTAAAAACTGAAACTTTTTTTTCACTTCCAAATCCAGCGCATTGCCTACTTTAAAAAAAAAAAAGGAAATGCACCAAAAGGAGGTCAAAGACTAATTGGATTAAAAGGCTACTGAAAGGTGGAGACCAAAGTGTTAAAAATGGAATGCAACCAGCAACCCTCAACCCTCCAGCAGCCTGAGTTCCTTAGGAGTCCAGGACAGCAGGGGTTACAAGACAGGAATTTTTACAAGCCTTTGGGTGCAGGTTGAGCAGTATCAGAGGATGGGGGAGACAGAGGGCCAGAGAGATGCAGACACATTCCCGGGGACCAAGTTTCAGCCTATTGCAAAACCCCTGCATCTTTGGCTATTAAGAAGCAAATGATTCCAATGGGTTGTGGCCCAGTCCATGCATCACACTACTGTCAGCACGGGGGCGGCAGTCGGCAGCACTGGACTTCCAATGTCTATCTGCTGATTTGGCTGGGCTTTCTGATCTGTGCCATAGCGAGAGAAGTTCTTATGCAAAGTCTCACAAGTATCATAAGCTGTCCAAATTGGATATTGTCCTAAAATGTCAGTTGAACTCATGTAGAAATGGGCAATCTTCTGTGAGCTGCACAGGCAAATAGGAAATCAGAAACTTATTTTCCATCACCAAATGGCTTCCGTGTTGTTTTTATGTCAAAATGAGACCTTTCCCAAAGAAGAAGCTAAAAGAGCAAACATATCATACCAAAGTTTATTGATTACATCAAACAAAAATTTCTGTAATGAAAAAGGCAACTTGCATTCATAAAAGATGGCATTCACATTCATTATAGAAAGCAACAACGTAGATGTAAAAAACTGCTTAAGTGAAAAATGTAATAATGCAGTCCCGTTTTGCAAGCTGAAAAATGATCTTGTCAGCACTTGCGTAAAATCTGCACATTTAAACACTGCATGGTATTAAAAAATTCTGTCACTAAAGTATTCTGAAGTTTGCAAATTTAGGCTTACATTTATACTGTTGCTGGTGTATATGTGGTAGAAATGGAATCTATGCTTTCAGTTTAGTAGGTAACATCCTCATACAATGGACAACAGTTGTGAAAATTACAAGGACGATGTGATAGTTCAAAATTATTCAGATGATGGGTATGTGATCCCATGATTACATTTTCCCCCTTTCTGTCACAAAATAAGGTGGTTAGGTTGTAGTGCTCTGAATACTAGACGGTTTACTCAAGTTATTCAATCTGCTAACCCCACGCTAGCCATTTTCTCTTTAGCTCACTAATAAGGCAAATCAGGTCGTTCTCAACGATCTAGGCCATGATATCACGCATTATTGCGACTCGGAGTCTGAGCTGCAGTGTAATATGTAGCTGAGACTTGACTCTAAATTCTCCTCACTCATCTTTCTTCCCGGCCACAAGGAACTTTATCTGCCACCAGGTATTATTATATTTCCACTACCCTGGATATTCTGATTCTGTCCAATCTCCAAGGGTTCTGCGTTAAACAAGCCTATCAACTGTGGCTCTCTCATTTTATTCACAGTCCCTGTAGTTCTTACATAAAACAACAATACAGCAACAACTGAAAAACAAGAAGAACGACAAGAAAACATCAAAGCTTCCTGGGTATGTTTTTTTTTTTTTTTTTTTTTTAAAGCTCTTTGGAATAGGCAAAGAATATAAAGACATTTGTCAGCAGAATGTCTGAAATACAGGTTATCAGGGCATAGCACACTTAGGTAAGCTGTGAATGACACTTCACAAAATACTCAAAAAGAATACTGTTAGATGAAAACAAACAAAAGAATGTGAAAGGACCAATAATGAGGGAACAGTTTCTAATAATTGAAATTATGTCCTTTCTAGAATTTAGGAAAACTGACACCTAAACACAAATACAAAATAGAAACGGAAGAATCAAATGTGCCATAAGGACTCTATAAATACACTGGCATAGGTTGAATCCAGTGCTTTTCCAGATCAAGGTATAACATAAACACTAATAATAGTACACGCATGCCAGAAAGACAACCAAAAATGAAAACTGATATGAAAACACCTATTAAAAGACCATTTCAACTTAGTAGTCAATGTAGTCATTTATATCCAAAAAGTGTGTTTAATTTTAACAATTACTAAAGACATTTCACATTTATTTTTGTGTTTTCAGTGAACTAATTAGGAGGCTGAACCTCCTTCGGGGTGAGGAAGTTGAGGACTTTAGCAAGGTGAATCTCCCGGCTTAGAGAGAGACCAGTCCCCTAGCAAGGTGCACGGGAGACGCCATTCATGCTCAACATCATGTTTCTACACACTGAACCACTGTCAGGACAGAGCCCCCCCTGCCCCTGAAAGAGTGCTACAAAAGGCAACCTCTTTCAAAAGAAAAAAAGAAAAACTGTCAACAGTTCCAAATAAGTTATTTTTTTCTTCCACTCCACAAAAAAAATATAAATGACTGACGATCAGAAGTCTCTTCATTTTTGTGTAACTATGGATTTGCCCACCTGACCTCGGATCTCGGTAAAACCACTAGTGGAAAAATGTGTTCTGTCTTAACTATTTTGTGGGGCTACTATGTGACAGAAGAAGTTTTATTTTAAAATCTTGTAGCCATACATCCATTAAGTGGGTTTAAATTTGGAAGAGCAAAAATAAACTAATACTTTTGATTCTCACAAAAATACCCAGGGCTAACAATTTTTTCCACATATATGTTCAAGGTATTTTTGGACAAGGATATTCTATCAAAACAGAGTTAGCATGTGGGCGAACAGAAAGGGTTAACTATCCTGTCTAGTGCATTGTATCCATATAGAATTTAGTCCTCTTCTATTTTCAAGTATTCCTTTCAGATGTTTTTAAAAAAAAATTAAGATTATCATTCAGCAGGAACAAGAAGTGTGATCCAAACAGCCTATTTCTTCTGCCAGGCAAAAAATAAAAATAAAAAAGAATATTAGCAAAATCTATTCATTCTCATGGCATGACTTCTACTTTATACTATTGTATTTAAATCCATTCACAGAGTTCATGGGTTGAAAGAGCACCCATTTGGTAGTTATATTAATCTATCTAAAGCCAGAAATTCTAAATATTCTTGCTTTCAACTTTCATATAATTCATAACTTAGAGCTTTGGCCATAATGGCTAACTGTAAATGCTAAATTTAAGAGAGTCATTTGGTATTTTAGTGGACATTTATTCGGAATCCTAGACACAGAAAGTGGTTTAGTTTGTCGCGTATCGGGTATCCTGAGATGACAACTTTTGTGGTGTCTTCATGCTTTCTTTTTTAGCTGTAACCACTGTCAACATGCTTGTACGACAGTAACATAGGCAGTTCAAGGTTCGGATTCTGAAAAATTTAAAATATACAGAGTTAAAAGATTTATTTTAATAATGTGAAACCATCTGTTTAGCACTCTCAAAAATAAATCAAGTAGTAAACTTTGTTATGGAAATAAAGCAACTATCTTAACAAAATGCCAAGTTTTATTCACATGCAGGGGAAAAAAAAAAACAACAGAAAAAACGTGACACAATAACCAGTGTTTAATCCTTTCTCCATTTGTCAGCTGAATAGATTCAGACTTGCTTTTTGCTTTTGGACTGCTCCAGGGTTCCAGGAATTGCGGCCACTAGGATTACATCTCTCACAGCAGAGGCCTCGCTCACTAAGATTCCTTTTCCGGGGTTAGGAGTTCCTTGAAAATAGGGATATTTTATTTCTCTTTCTATCTCAAGCACCTAGCACAGAGTCGGACACATAAGCAGACGTTCAGGTCAAGTTGAATGAATACATCGATTACTTTTTATGTTAATTTAGACAGAGAGAGTCTGGAGATATATCAGTTTTAAAGAATGTTATGCAAGTATTTTTGTCCTTTACTGAAAGAAACACATTTCCTTCCTATAATATGAACATTATTATTATTTTTTTGGTAGTTCAGACATCAGTGAATCAAATGACTCTTGCTTTTCTTATACATTATCTTTGGAAGAAAGGAATCACAGAAATCTCCCTGGGAAACTCTGTAGATTCGTCTGCATCTTCTAAACACTGTCAAATGTGATGGCTGGGAGAGGGCATGATCGGCCTGATGATCACGGAGTCTGAATTAGGCATGTTGAGAAGTGAAAGTCTGTCAAGGGAGGGTACCTAACTGACTCTACTTGCAGATCCAATCTCCTGGAAACCGAGGAGTCAAGGGCCTTGCCTTAAGAGTGAGTCATTTCCTTCTAATCTGCGTGTTCCTTCCTTGTCCAAGTTGGACAAGAAGTCCTCTAGAATATTTTCTATTCTGTCTTATGTTCCATATTCTCAGAGTACTTCTTCAAGTAGCTCTGAAGGACCGCGGTGATGCTAACCAAAACAAGGTTGCCATTTACATTGAGAGCTTATGAAACTTATTATAAAAGCATCAAAGCAAGGGACAAACTCAGTGACTAAAGTAAATGTCAAGTATTCTCCTTGGAAGAGAAATTTTACCACATGAAAAAAATGTAAGAAATAACTTCATTAAAAACAAACTCTTTCAATTCTATGTGAGGCAATACAGGAGAGAAGGCCCTGGAGAGGCCAAAAGCAGTGACAGTGTCTGCCACCCAGCCAACTTCCCTCAACCACAGACCAAGCTGAAGAAAGCAATCCAGGGGGATGCAAGTTTAACTGGAAAGGTAGTGAGCCAAGTGAGCCACACAGCTTAGGACAATGCCATCTGGGACAAGACTCTGAGGTCTATCAGGAAGCAGATTTTGCACTGAGGGAAAATATAAGCAGGTGGGTCAGACAAAATGGGCAAAAAGATGCCGACTCAGGCAAAATGAATTGGTTTTCAAAATGATGCCGCAGATTCAGACTGTGATGCGTTATGAGCGATCGATCCAAGAACCAATGGATTCCATATATTAGTTCAATTTTATTCTTTGCCAGAGGGTAGGGAAGTTAGGAGCTGATAGAAAAACAGGTCTATAAGGTAGACTCACAACTGTCAGCTTCAAAGTGAACAGGGTTGTAATTTCATTCATGATGGTCATGAATTTTTATGTGTGCATGAAAGACGGCCTTGCCTTAAGCTGTATAGTAGTTGTTTCCAAGCTGACAAGCATGTAAACCTTATTCATGAATTACTCTAAATTCCCATGGATGGAAAGACCGCTGAAGGTCTGGGGGTGATAGAGACCCCGGCAGTGGGAAACAGAGAATACACATAAGGGGTCACTCTGAGTTCAAGGATTCTTCCCATAATACATCAATTCCTCCCAAGTATTTTTGGGGTAAATGAAGCAGTATGTCATTCAGTGAAATTCCTTGTTTTTGGAAACATTATGAAGCATAATGTCATACTGTATTATCAGGCTGGCATCCCCCTGAATGGCTAGGAAAAGATTTTACCTGTGACAGTTGAGACACTGAGTTTGAATAAAACTTGACATTTTAAAACAGTGATCAGACTGATTCATTAATATGTATTGGGAGATCAGACATTTACAAGGACATTAAATATAAACCTGCAAACACACAGACACAGCACATGGAGGTACAAACACACTGAATTATTTTCACATAATTCCCCCAAAACATGCAATGCTAAACTGACTGAATATTATACAGATGCAATTTTGGAATATTTATTTGCAAATTTCCAAATGACCTTCATAAATTAAAACAATGTTTCCTGATTAGTATCAAGAAGCATTTTCACATGATGGTATGGCCGTGAAAACTTGCCCCTGATAAATTAAATATACTCTATTATTCTTCAGCTTTGGAAAATGCCTACAATTTTAGTTATGGGCTGAACAGATTTAAAATATGTATTTCCCCATATTCCAAGTAATGCATCTTTATATTTTCTTGCAAAGAATCAGTATAAAGTTCACCACACCAACAGAAGAGAAATTTAGAGTGATATTTTGATTTTTTTTCTTTATAATGCTGTTAATCTGTTTCTTTAAAGCCAGCCCGCTTGTTTAACACTAGGTACCTGTTACAACATATTAGATTCGTCTGAGAATGTTCGTAAAAGAAGAGGTCTGACTGAAGGTCTGGCGGATAATGAGTCAGATGCCCTTTTACAGTTCAGATTTCTCTGCAATAGTGAGGTAGAAATACTTAAAGCATTTGAAGATTGGTTAATCTACCTGGCGATTAAAAATGTAGAAGCAAAAATTCATTTCCTATAAGACTACTCTTCTGGCCAATAGTACAAATGATTACACTATATAAATGCATTGACATTTAAATGAATACGCTTAAAGACCTAAGCAAGTTTCCAACTTGAGTTGCATTGTACTGTTTTCATGGTAGAGGTATACAGACATTAGTAGCATGTGGCACTTGGGGTTTTGAAATGGCACTGGTAGGTTATGTGGTAGATGAGTCAACATGGTTTGATTAGTAAACCTTACCATCCTTTTGGTGAACACCTCTGAGAGTTGTACCGGTGCTGTCAGTGTGTGCGACCAAGAGAAATTTGTGCAAATTTGTGCAAAACATTTCTGTCTTAGTGAACAAACCAGCTGTAACACGCCATGGCTACAACTGTATATCAGAATTCATCAGGAGTAGAGACTTACAGTCCAAGCTTGTGAAAATCACTTCCTCTCCAGTGTGACAATGTGAGAAGTTGAACATGAATAAAGGAAAATGACAAAGTACTCTTATATTTCCATCGAAGATATATACAAATGAGTCATGAGAAGTCATTTTGCATAAAGAGTCAGAAAATGATGTCAAGCAAATGAGAATGCAAGCAAGTTGGAACATTAAGAAAGGAAATCACCTTATTCACTCCAAGAGAAACTGTGATTGCTGGAAGTTTGAGAAAGCATGAAGATAGTGGATGTTCCTGAGGAAGGGAGGCGTTTCGTTACCTGGTTCACAATTGCACAAAAGGTGGAAAATTGCAGTAGAAAGAAGAGAAATGCAGAAACCAAAAAAAAAAAAAAAAGTAAATATTCTCTTAAATGTAAGACATAAGAAACCTTGAGAAATTGAAGTCGAAATGACATGTTAGTTTTGAAGACGTTACTTTCTGAAGTAAAAGTAGAGTTAGGAGTGTGCATACTGCTATTTTTCTATAGATCCATTTACAATTATTTTGTTAATGGGAAAATTGACTTTTGAATAGATAATTTAAATACATGCTTTTACTTCAAATATCTCTAAGCATTATTTACTAGCTTATATTTGTTCAAAATCCACTGCCAGAGAGCTATGCCCAGGGCCCATCGACAATCTATCCTGAAGTTAGGATTTCCTCTATCCAACTGCACAGAACTCACTGACCTGAGGCAATTGCAGCTTGAAAACCAAATCAAAACTAACACAGTGGGGAAATGTGCTGAAGCCCACACTTCAGTCCTGTTTACCTCTGGACCAACGCTTAACTTCCTTTATTCTAACATAATTTGATTGGTTCTTCCCTTTTTTTCTACAGCACCTCTAAAAAGTGACAGGCTGGACACGTATACATTTTCCTTTAAAACACCTAGGAAAAGCACTAATTGATAGTTTAATCAGAACGCCTAAGAAGTTATTTTTCCCTGAAGTTGTAAGTTAACTTACAGACTTGGTTGTGGCATTGCCTAAACAAAACATATGAGTGGTCTGTTATGGGGATGAGTTTAACAATTTTGCTAATTAAGATTACCCCGATTGTCTACTTAATGACTAATGAAAATAGGCTTTAAGGAAGAAACCAGCTAAAGTAACATATGTATCCATAAGTCTAATCAACAAATATTTCAAGGCAAATACTTAAAAAAAACAAAGCAAAGACTTCCACTTATTCATAGATGTTTTAATGTAACTACATTTTTCCCTTTTCATATTTTACCTTAAGTAAAGAAAGTTGGTGACATGTTGATAACATACAAATTGCCAGTGAAGCTAAATAAATAAATGCTTAGTTTCTGAGAGAAAAATTTGCAGATGCTCTGTTTGTTATTTTGTTGGCAAAGACCTTGCAACGAGATCAACATACCAATTCCCTTACCCCAGTGTTAACTACATAGCAAGCTATTCATTTAAGACTAACTTGTAAGCATATTTTTGTGTGCTCAAAAACTTGTATTCAACCATCAGAGATAAAAAAGTATTTCTAAGAAGCAGAAATTTTAGGTGTTAACAGATTATTACCTCGTAAGGGAAAAGAGGAAGTACAAAAGTACAGGAAGCAGCAGAGAGCATGGAAAGAGTATCTAAAGCAATAAAAAAATGATACAGCTAGCAACTGGGAGACAGGAAGGGAGGTAAGGACAGGAGGTAATGAACTAAAACAATACGACATTTCCACATTCCTTTGCAGTCATCTAGAGCGCTTTGACACCGGCTCAATTAGCAGTATGTCAAAGAGGCCAAAATACATAAAGGTCCATCTCAACAGCCGGGATGTTAGGAATCAACTTTATTTTTGTTTAATCCAATTGACAGTAACCATCACTGTCGCCACAGTTTTATAAGGATAAATTGTATACTCCAAAATATTCAAGGTGCTCTTTTTGGGAATTTTGTTCAGAAAGCTGATCTTTTTCCTTTTCCTGTCTTCCACTCACAAGAGCTCTCTATGTAATAGAATATTTCTTGTTTGTGCAGACATCCCACGCTAGGCATGGCCATATTGCTGGGTCTATTTCTATGACAGTGTAATATTCCCATGTCTAATAGGCAAAGTCAAGCCTCCCTTGTGATCACAGTGGTTTACATGGGACAGCTTACATAAAGATATGTGGGTAATTCCTCTATTGAAAATGGGAAGTGGTATTTACTACTTGGTCAGTAGGTTCAGGTGCATTTAATTGAAAGTCTAACAACTGCTTATAATGGACACAGCTTTTTGAATAACCCAAAATCTAAAACTTATCAGCAAGATGGTGATTCAGCTTTGTCACTTTATAATCTAAAGGAAAGTGTTATTCTTAGTGATGGGATTTTAGCTTAAAAATTAGCCTAACTGCTAAAAATATAGCTAAAGAACATGTGGTTTACCTATACCCTTGAGTTAAATGACTGAGGGAACTTATTTTGGAAGACAGCCGAACTCTTTTACAAAAAAATCTAATGTATTGGCAGAACTCAGCTGTGGTGGAGACCGAAGGCTTCTGGAGGTAGTAACTCTGACCTTGGAACAGCTCGGTTGTATTATAACAACCATATCATTGAGTCTACTATCCTGTGTTATACCTGCTTACAGAACTGTTGCAGATGAATCAATCCCCTTTACAAGGAGCTAGAGTAAGAGCTGGTGAGCTGGGGCCATGTCTGACTCATCCCTGAATTGTCAACACTGAGTACAGTAGCTAACTTACAGTGACTCCTCAGGCAACGTGTGCTGAACTGAATAGAATTCAACAGAAGGCAGCTTCTATAATTGTTAAATGCAAATGACTTAGCTTCTTTCTCAAATGCCACAGAGACATTTTCACTATCCACTGCTGAGTTCCATTCTCAAAGCGGCTGCCAAGACCCACATGAGCAGAGCATTGGCAGCCTACTTGCTACAGGCATTTCTGGCTGTGTGTACAAAGGGTCCAGGATGCTTACTGGATGAAGTCAGGGTGATCCACCTCTAAGTAGACACATGCTTAACCTCATCAGGGAGCGTGTCTGATATGAGGCCGGTCCAGCGTAAATGAATTGTTTGCCTTTCTTTAAAATGAGGCCAATGTCTTAGCAAGGGATACTGAACAAAGCAGAAAGTCACCCAGGATGTCAAATTGTTACTAAGAAACTCTCTCTTATCTTAGAAGTAGCCTCTGCCTCTTTGATATGGCCAGAGGGCCTTATATGAACAGCTGTGACTTAGAATAGCTGTGGCTGCCATGTTCAGTTGGCCTTTATGCATTTATATGCACTACTTGGCTCTTGCATTTTCTCGAGGGCAGGCGTGGGGTGCGAGGGGAGAGAAGAGACAGTGCTGCTGAGGGCCAGAACGCTTGTCTCATCTGCAATTCTCAAATCTCACAGAGTCTGAAAAACCATTCTAGCCTTTCAGACATTGGATGTAAAGAGAGATGTTCATCAGTAGGTGGTTTCAACACACATTTATTGTTTCAATGAGTAGGAATAAATGAATGGATGACTGAATGAATGAAAGTGAGTATGAAAATCCTCCTGGTGGAACCAGCATATCAGCATGCTACGGTACAGCACAGACACTAGAATTCCTCTTATCACGGACATAACCCATGGCAAACAAATTTCATGCTGAAGCCCTGGTAACATTCTATGCTGGGCTGCAGTCCCAGAACTCCATGCTTCTGACAGAAGTTCGGAATCTGTCGTGTGCAGGGAAAGAAAATGTTTTGAGTCTTTATCTGTGACTGCTTTGTAGCATCCTTCCATTTAATGGCCATTTAATTTACTAAGTCTCCTCCAGCCAGTGTCTAATTTTTTTAAAGGTCTAAAAAAGACGCTAAACTATGTCTGAAGGTTTTCATTTCTGAGATTTTTTTCTGTCATTTTTAGAGCATGAAACTAGGGGTGAGCCATTATATAGCATGAGTTCCAATAGCCCACAGAAGAAGAACATTCAGGAGCACCCCAAAGTGTACTACCCAAATAAAGAGAATGAAAGAGCACCTCGGAGATCCTTCCCAGACAAATTCTCTATTATAAGAAGGTACCGAACCATTTTTCTACTGAGACATTTTTTTTTTATTTGGCTTCATGCAAATTATCACTTGAGCCTTGCTGGGAAGAACCTATCACCCTGTTTTGCCTCTGTTCAAGTGATATTAAGGTATAATCAGACAAATAAATGCTACTTTTCTGTCCTAAACATCAGGCTGGAGGGAGCTAGTTGGAGGTCTAGCGGAAGGATTAAAGAGTAGACTAAGGCAGTCTCTACTAGACTAACGTTCCTGGGTTCAGTTCCAGCCCCCAAAGCATGCAGAAGCAGGGAGTCAAGGGCAGTTCTGACCA
>RJWH01010219.1:0-17995 GCA_004363575.1 Solenodon paradoxus
TGCTCTGATCCTGGTGGCCTTGCGTAGCTATCATCACATCAGCCTCATCCAGGACGAACACCTTGATCTTCTTGGGGTCAATGAACCTGAGCTTGGAGCACCAGTCCAGGACAGTCCCGGGGGTGCCGATGACAATGTGCTCACTGATCTTCTGACCTCTTTCCACTGTGGAGACAAGACATTTCCTGTGGGTTCTCCAAGGCAAAGCCAATTTTGCCTCTTAGAAATTCTAGCTGATTTATTTTAAAACAATTGTTTTGAATTAGTGCTTTATGTATAGCTAGGATAATACTCTAGTATTTATTGGACATATAAAATAAGACAGTGATTCTGAGAAGGTAGAGATCTAAAGAATGAGAAGGTGGGTGCACCCTGGTGGAGCAGCGGTGGTCAGTTGCCTCCAAAGTAACAAGTCACATATCCGGGGTTGGAGTCCAGAATCCGGGAGGAACAACCTATGTGAACAACTAAACAAAAATAAAATGCTTCTTTCTCCTCTCTCTCTCTTCCTGCCTGCCTGCCTACTGACCTTCATTCCTGCCTGCATCTTTTCTTTAAAAAAAAAAAAAAAAAAAAAAAAAAAAGATGAAAACTTTTTTAGTGTTCTTTTTCATTCTCTATAAATGTTCGATTCTCTTTCAAGAATCTATTATCTTTATTTCTTCACCATCATTGCTGAAGCAAGACTGCATTTCTTCACACATCGACTTTCCACATTTTGTGCAGTGCATTTTATCCCTCAGCTTCTAGCATATACGTCATACAATGCTTTTACCTCCCCTGCCCAGGTCAGTATGTGGAATTCCTTATGAAAGGATGTCTCTCCTGAAAGACATACAAACTGCCTCTCTTAGATAAAGTGCTTCCCCACACTAGGTCTGGCAGACCATGGTAGACATTCTTGGCCCTGTGCTGACAAGAACTGGATCTTCCAATTTTAAGCAGATAGCACTTATTGATTGAATTTTAGTCCTTTAACTACAAATTACACATTCACAGACATATACAAGGTCCCTCTAGTCACATTTTATTCAAATGTGCACATGGAATCATTCAGAGTTAACATATGCTACTTCTCACTGTAGTTAAACCAATTACTGGCTTCACACACACAAAAAGAAGATTCAGAGTCCTCTGCCATTCTAACTCAAATCTACAGTGCAAATTTTTAAATGTTTTATGATCATCTATCGCTGTTTTATTATCTTATTTACTTTTCCCTTCAGAACTGATTTCAAGTTGGTATTAGAAGACTGTCCACATAGTAGATTTCTCCAAGTTCCATATTGTAGGTTTGTGTAAAGATTCACAGGACTCAACCAATCTTCCAATGCATTTTTCCCCCCACTTTATTTTTATTTAGTTGCTCACACTGGTTGTTCCTCCCGGTGCCAGGTCTTGAACCTGGGACGTTGGTATGTATGTGGAATTGCTGCCAGTGTGTAGTAGACCACTAAGCCACCAGGGCATACCCAGTATTTTTAAAATTAATGTTAGTTTCTTGTAAAACCAAGACATAAAAGTTGAATGTAAAAAATAATAAAAATAAGTGCCTCCCCCCGTCCCAAGTTAATTGCCATGAACATTCTTGGTTTTTGTCCTAATTACATCAAAAAAAATTAGGGCACACCCATATGGCTCAGGAGGCTGAGGAGGCTAAGGTAAAGACTACATAAAACATAAGGACCAGGGTTTAGAATACTGGGCTGGAGGTTAAAAAAAAAAAGAGCAATTAAGCAAATCCAGAATGAGGAACTGGCTAGTCCATTAGAAAAGTCAAAAACAATGGGATTAAGAGGTGAGCTATTATTTTAGATTACTAAAAACTTAAGCGATATAATAACCAAATGTAGCGCATAAGCACTGAATTGATTTTAGTTCAAACACAGTACAAGTGAGCCCTGGTGGCTCAGGTGTTAAGGCTGTGGTTGGGGTGACGACCACATAAAATTCCAAGGGGGCGAGTGGGAAAACAAACAGATAGTGTTTCCTTCCCCTCTTTGTTCTTTCCTGCCTTCCTTCCAAATGCTTCTTCCTCCTCTTTTTTTCCTCTTTTTAAAAAGAATAATAGGTGCACCCTTGTGGAGTAATGGTTAGGTCAGCTGCCTCTGTCGCAAGGACCCAGGTGTGCATTCTGGGTCCAGGAGTAACAACCAGTGCAAACAACCATATAAAGTAAAAATGCTTCCTCCTCCCCTCCCTTCTTGCCTGCACCTTTCCTTTAAAAACAAGAAGAAAAAAAATATATAGTCCAAAGAAACACTTTTGGAACAACTTGGAGAAAACAAAAATGAACTAGAAATTACTTATGAGAGAGTCTGTTAATTTTCTTGGCTGTGATATGGGTATTGTAGGTATGCTATAGAATGTCCTTATTATTGGATGCTTATAATGCTGAGGTATTTAGGAAAAGAGCCACAATCTCTATAATTTACTTTCACATGTTGACACAAAATCTGCATCCACATACATAGATGAATCAAATATGGCAAAATGCTAAGTTTGTGAATCTAGGTGGAAGGTACATATGTTCATTCTATTATTTCAACTACTTATTATCTGAAAATTTTCAAAGTAAAATGAATTAGTTTAATGAGGATCACACATTCATACTCACATTTATTGCCTCGAACAGCATAAGCTAGTTTAAGCTCAGGGTAAAATCTGCCCATCTGCTCGATCACTTTTCCCGTTTGAAGGGCGAGCTCGTATGTTGGAGAGAGGCAGAGACACTGCAGGGAAAGAAAGCAGCAGGAATTCAAAAGCGTGTCTCTAAGGCGATGGGGAATGACCATCCTGAGGCTGCTGAAGAACATGTGAATAAAGTGCACAACTTGTGATCCTTTTTCTTTTTGAAAGGAAAGGGGCAGGCAAGAATGAAGGCGAGCTGTTCATCTCTAGCTGTTCATCTTGGCTGTTCCCACGCCACCCAGGGCACGACCCCAGGTCTCTCTGTGACCTGCACCGGCTGGAGAGAGCAGACAGTTTCTGCTAGGCCGCCAGTGCACGCCAAGCATTTGCTTCTTAAACCACAGTCATACACTAGAATTCTTAGGTGTCAGAGCTCTGACAGGGTTAAGACCCTTAGAAATAACAATCGGTCATCACTGGACTACCAAAACCCATATGAGTCGGAATCTGAAGTTCCACTTAGAGATTAGCTTCCTTTTCACTTACTCAGAAAGTTCCAAAACTTTCTAGTGGGTGACAGCTACAGGGAGCTTCTTCCTGAACATGAAGGAGTCGAGACGGTCAGCAGCACCGGAACTGGCAAGCCATGGAAGAGGGACAGGATTTTTGTTCCTGGGAGATCAGCTATATTGTTTTTGCTGACTGTAAGGGGTTCTAGCTGATGTGAAAATAAGCAGGCATGCCCTGTTGGCTTAACGGTTAAATCCGCTGGACGAAGTCCACATCTACTTTAAGGACCCAGCTTTGCAATGGTGAAGAAGGTGGAACCAGGATGAACAACTAAATAAAAAATAAAATGCTTCTCTCTCTCTCTAACTGCCTGTCTCTGCTCGCCTTCATTCTTGCCTGCACCTTTCCTTTAAAAAAGAAAAAGGAGTAAGTAGTTTGACTTTTAATCCATTAATGGATTTATTACTCTGTTTACCAATGGAAATGTTCTCTATTTGCAACACATTAGCAAAAAATGGGAATTCCTAAGCCCTTACCTGGGGGTATCTGTTTGCAGGTTCCACCTGGCTGAGCATGGCTAACACAAAGGCAGCTGTTTTGCCCGTGCCAGACTGTGACTGGGCAATCAGGTTCTGTGGGCTACACAAGAAAACAGACTGTTGAGGAACTTAAACTTCAAGTTTCCTTTCAGCTAATGAAAATGGGAAATAATGCTTAATTAAAGAAGAGCATTCCGGCACGCCCCGATGGCGCAGACGTTAAGCGGGAGGCTACGGCATAGACCACGTAAGGCCTAAGGACCTGGGGTCAGGACAAACAGAAATGAACAAATAAATAAAAATGCTTTTTCTTCTCTCCTTTCTTCCTTCCTGCTTGTCTGCCTTCCTCTTGAAAAAAAAAAGGGGGGGGGGGGCGGGTGCACCCTGGTGTTCCAGCAGAGTCTAGTACACCTGGGGGCAATCCCACATCCATCTCTTCCTGCCTGTCTACTCACCTTCACTCCTGCCTGCACGTTTCTTTCTTAAAAAAAACAAAGAGCATTCCAAATTAATTTACAGGGGATGGCCTTGGATTCCGCAGCAGAGATACATACACCAGCTTCACAAATTCATGGTACTATGGAGAGATTTTCATGTGGGATTTACAGGGAGTACATTTCTTTTTATCTATTCTCAACACAGCAGCTAGTGATTCTTCTAAAATGTGAGTCAGCTCATTTTACTACTCTGCTCAAAAACCTTCCAGTCACTCTCCATTTCATTCAGAGTAAAAGTTAAAATCCTGATAGTAAGTAACCTACCAGGTTTTATATGGCCTGGCTCCCTGTCACCACTCTGCTCTCATCTCCTAATACCTCACTTCCTTACTCACTCCTCTGCATGGCCCCAGTGCTGCTCCCAAAACATACCAGCCATGCTCCTGTCTTAGGACACTCGTGCTGGCTGTACTCTGCCAGCCACAATGTTCCCTGTGACATGTCAACTCTCTCCTCTCATCCAAGTCTCTGCATAGGTATCACCCATGAGATCCTACCCTAACCACTTGATTTAAAATTGCAACACACTTAAAAATATCTTACAAAATGAAGTGTTAGATACATGATAAAGGAGAGTAAAATGTCAGAATCTAGGTGGTGGATATAGGAGTTTTCTATAAAATCCTTTCAACTTTGTTGTTTTGAAGTTTTTCTATTTTGTTTTTTAATGGGAGGGAAGAAGGAAGGGGAGACGGGAGCATTTTTGTTTATTTGTTTATACTCCCCCATCCCTAAGTCACAAACTGGGGTTCTTGGGCTTTACATGGGCGAAGCCCCAGCTAAAGGCTTAGCGTCTGAGCCATCGGGGCACACCTGAAAAATTTCCTAACAAAATTTTAGGGGTAAAGTTGCAATCAGGTCCATGGTATTCCTGATCTCCCCTATCAAATTTAATTTTTTCTCCACAGTACTTATCACTTAAAAAAAAAAAAACCCAAAAATAACAATAAAAACTTCATTGAGATATAATTCTTACACCCAACAATTTACCCATTAAAAGCTAAATTCAATGGTTTCTGGTAAAGTCTTTTATAAACACCATTTTCTACTTTTAACTACTTTTATGCATACGATTCAGGTGTAGAAATTATATTTAATTATATTTTAAAAGGCCCTGTGCTCTAGAAACTTGTTACTAAAGAGGCAGTCTAAAACCAGCAGCAGCAGCATCACCAAGAAGCTTATTAGAAATGGTGAACCTCAGAATACCTGCTGAAATCAGATTGCATTTTAATAAATTCCTATGAGATTCAAATGCCTCTGAAAGGGTGAGAAGCACCACAACAGAATATAAGCTCTGCAACTACTCTTCTGGTCTGTAGAATGCTATTTAATTCCTACCTACTACGTCTGATGCAATGTAGTATATATATCCATATGGTGAAATCATGGTGCGTATGAATGATAAAAATTTATATTTACTCACATAGAAAGATAATCGCACAATTAAGTATAAAAAAGCATTTAAACATTTCAGGTAGTTCTGGTTTGTTTTTTTTTAAGTATACATATATTAAACTTATAGAAGAAAGTCGAGAAGTCTCTACTTTAAATATTAGTAGTGTAGTAGGAGGGAGATTACCCTTGATTTCTTTTTTCATATTTTTCATTGTTTTTCAACTTTTATAAAACGAGCATGTATTACTAACAGTTTTTTAAAATAAGCAACGTTAAAGAAAATGAGAAGGAAAGCGAGGCAGAGTTAAGTCAAGACACTCACGGCTCAGCAAGCATCATGGGTAATGCGTTCTCCTGTATCTTGGATGGACGGTTGAAGCCCATGGCATAGACGCCCTGGAGAAGCTGTGGTTTCCTAGAAAAAAGTTAACAATAAAAGTCACAGTCTACTTGGTTGAGGAAAGAACCAGATACCTGGAAATCTTCTCTCTCTTTTTAAAATCACTATTACACTCAGTTTATAACTAACGATATCTGAATTGTGCTGAACTGGGCACAAAGTGCAAGGGCAGCTAAAGTTTCTACAAATTACCTGGAAATTTTATTGAACAGTTCACAACAGTTAATCTTTTATTCTATTCAACTTGCTAGATAAAAATGTTTTGCCGTGATAACAAAAGCCAACAAGGCTGGGATATCCATCTAAATGCACAAGGCAGGCCCAAGCGGGAGTCAGCACTCACAGCCGGAGCTCCTCAAAGGACTTCACGGAGTAGAGTGGGGAGCTGGGGTCCCGCTGCAGGACCTCCACTTGGTTTGTGTTGTCCACGAGGTTGCTTCTGATGAGCTTGTTGAGCAAGGACTGTGCGGCTCTGTCCTCTGGCAGGAGGAAAAAAGCCAAGATTTCTAAAAGCCCATGGAATCTGCCACCAGCTTATCTAAATTCACTTGTCATTGACAAAGAAAAAGCATGCTTAGTACTAGCCTTCTAATCAAGGTAAACCATAGTTTTAATTGGAAATACCATGAAAATAGTGTCATTAATTAAAGAGAAAGATGATGACACTCATACCATCCCTCTGAGGATGATATTTTCTCCAGAACTGTATTTCTAACAACATTCCTTTCTGGAGGCTTCTGTTCCTTCTCTCTAGACCCAAATATTCCCCAATTTGCACTTGATAAAAATTTAATATTAGCTTAACAAATTATAACAATAAAAATAACAGAAATTCAGTCTCTATCTTGATAAGAGTATAAGCTGTTCAAATCTTGCCATCCATGTTAAATGTACCCGCATATCATTAACTTTAATTTTCTAGATGATGGCGATACAGCTGAAATTTTCTTTCATTATGCCCGATACAAGATCATCACTCAGGGAATACTTCCTATGGCTGCTAAAGTTCACCAGTTGTTCAAAGCAAAATTTCTCTAACATGGAAACCATTAGAATTTCCTCACCAACAACTATGCTAAACTTTTATTCAAACTGTGACTACCATTACAGTCAAGTAACAACTCATTCCCTTAGAATACAGAACTTCGTGTACATAGCTCTAGAGATGTGTTACCTTTCTCTTCTTCATCTGTCTTCTCTGCATTAGCACTGGCCTTGACAATAGCACCTTTATAAGACACAAAATGGCTGTCATTCAAAATCACATCCCAAACCCAACAGCTGAGACAACTCAAATTCTATGAGACACTAGAAATGTAAAAGCCTAGGGAGCAAAAAAAATAAAAGGAAAGCAAGTCAAGATAACAACATTACATTGTTCTTAAATAAACAAAGGCAGGAAACATTGTTGCTTATATTTCAATTCTTTCTTCCAAGTCCTCTCACTGTACCTCAAAGTTCTCTCATGGCATCAATATTTCTGAAATGTTCCAGAAAGATGATGGCATCAATGACTAAAATGCATCTTGATGTTCAACAGAGGGATATCTGTGCAAATCATATTTCATGACTATACAAACATAATATGCCATTATGAGGATAAATTGTTGATATTCAAAGTTATAGTTATGTAAAAATACACAGAAGCAGATTGTAAGTGAATTCTGCATGTTGTGATACACTTTCCTTTTCCCCCATAATATTAAATACATCAAATAAAATTTAATGAAATCTTAGATTTTTGGTAGATATGATTTCAGAATAATTATAATAGGTTAACAGGTTTTTATACTTTGTCTATTTCATCTCAAATTAAACATTTTAAAAGCAACAAATAAGCTTTGGCAGTATAATCTAATGGTTAACAGTAAGTGTAATACTTTATAAGCTAATTAGGCATCCTCATGCTTATGCTAAACAATATAAAAAAGCAATCCAATCTGTTGATTCCCAAATCAAAAGTGTGCCAGTATCTGCCAGGCTCCACTGGTACATAGGTAATTTTTTTTTTTCCAGAAAGGTATTTAAGTCAAAGTAGAAACCACATTTGTTTTCCAACTAGCCCCTAGTTACTCACCATTGGCGTCTGGTTTGATTTTCTCTTCCTTAAGATGCAAGTTGCTCAACTAAATGGGGAATATGGGAGGGAACATGTCAGGAAAATCATTTAAAATTTTTGAATCCACAAAGGCTCCCCAGTGAAGCTGGGAAGAAACGAGTCATGCTCAAGACCTGCTCACTGGGTCTAGGATCAGGACCCACTCATGAGGTTGCTCTGCCTGGCTCCTTTTGTTTACTAAGTACCTGAGTGAGAATAAACATAACACTTCCCATAAATACAGCAGCAGAAAAACAGAATTGGTTACACAGCTCAAAATCCATTCTTCCTATTTACAGTCCCCAGAGAGAATTACAATTTGTGATTTTGTTACTGCCTTGATTGAGGAGGCTCTCAGAGTTGTTACTCTCTCATATTCCAAACAAGAGGACATTTAAAGAGAGACTGGAAGATACAGTTACACTTCAAACCCAGAAGTGGAGCTGGAAGGGCTGCAATGAAAAGCATCATGAGTAGGAATCAACTGCCAGGCCAGGCTCAAGCCTCAGGCCCACAGGAATTCAGGTCACCTTGAGCTTGATGTCTGATGTTTCAAACTGGGAACAGTCTGGGGCACACTGGGTGGTCAAAATACCAGCAGGCTGAAGTGGAAACAGAAAGGGAGGGACAGACGCACCCCTGTGGCTCAGGCAGCTGAGGCAGTAAAGGCGTAGGCACAGAGAGCCATGGACAGGGGTTTGAGAACCAGGACTGCGGGTGGGACGTGGGGTGACAGAACAACAATGGAAGGAAGAAAGGAAAGGAGACAAGGAGAAAGCAAAGAGATGTTTCAAGAAAGAATTACTAGGACTCTTTATTAAACACGGTAAACAAGGGGTATTCTGGCAAGACCTACCTCTCTCATCATCTCCCTTTTGTCTATCTCAGTAAAGTTGAAAATACCTTAAAAGACAGGGGATATTTTTATTTTTAATTGATCTTTGGATTTAGCACAAAGAGGTGCTCTAATCATACAACATTAAGTAGGGCCTAAGACATGATCTCATGAAGGATAAAGGGATGGAAAGTACCACAATCAAATGGCTATTTCTTAAAGCACCACTCTTACAGATTTTTTTATGTCTAGGTTCATTTCTGTCTTTCCATTAAGTCCAAGAAAGAAGAAGAGGAGGGAGGAATGAAAAATCTTTTCTTTTAAAAGAGTTTAACTTGGTGCCCCCAGTGGAACAGAGTTCAAATAGAGGGGCCCCAGGTTGGCATCCCAGGGCTGGGGGGAACAGCCAAGATAAACCACTAAATGAAAATAAAGTGCTTCCTCTTCCCCTCTCTTCCTGACTGCCTCTGCACCATCAGCCCTACCTGCACCTTTTCTTAGCAAACAAATAAAGGCGTGGGGGGGGGGGGGAGTTGGGAGTTGGAGGCTGACTTCTATTGATGGAGACTGAAAAAGCAACTTCTCGTGTCTCTGCTTTGCTGTTGGGGGGAAAGGGAAACAGGAGAGAGAGACTGGCAAGAGAGGAAAGTGGCAGAAAGGAAAACAAAGATTTAAAATCTTCTCTATTATAAATTTTGAAGGACACACTAGCAGAAAACATATATAAGCAACCGGCACAGTGCATGTTATAGAGCAGGTGTTCAGTGTATTTCAGTCTTCACTAAAGTCCTCCTCTACATCCTGCCCATCAAACTAGTATTCAGGGCTGTTTGAAAAAAAAAAAAAAAAAAGGCACCCTGGCAGAGTAGTGGCTATGTCCACACTTCCAGCCAGGCGTAGCCCACACATCCTAGGGACCCAAGTTTGAGTCCCACATCTGGAGGGAACAACAAACATGAGCAGCTGAATAAAAGTAAAATAAAGTGCTTCTCCTTCCTCTCTCTTCCTGCTTACCCGCCGTCATTCCTCCCTGTACCTTTCTTTAAAAAAAAAAAAAAAAAAAAAAAAGAGAGAGCAAGAAAGAGGGCACACTCCTGTTACAAGAGGCCATTTAAAGCCCATGGACCCATGTTGGAGACCCAGGGCCAAGGTTAAAAGAAAAAAGAGAGAAGCCTAACCATATAATTAAGCCTATCCCTAACCTCTGAGCCTAGCCCCTAACCCAAAACCTAAGCCTAACTAAAACGTGAAAGTTAATCATAACACCTAATCCATGGCCTAACGATAACCAGTAACTTAACACTAACCTGTACCCTAACCTGAACCTGAACTCTAAACGTAAACTTAAATCTAACCCTAATCATACCCTAACCCTGTTATCTCTACCCTAAAGCTAAAAGAAAGAAAAGAAAAGAGACAATCCAACTGACTTATTGGCAATATTTACAAGGTAAGGTTACAGTATTCATTCCTAGGGTGATAACTGCTTCTTAAATAAATAAATAAGGTTTAAGTATAAGTGAGCTAATGATTTAGAAATATCCCTTACTGGAAAGCATTTTAATTTTCAGTAATAAAACCATTCTTTTTTTTTATAACACTGGTCAAACTGAAGTTAACAGAGTACATAAAGTAACTAGAATGTGGTGTGTGGGAAAAGTTGTTACTAATAATGGAAATGAAACCAATAGATGTTTTGAATATAATGTGCCAAATTTCTGAAGGTTCCAGCAGAATCTAAAAACATTCTGCCTTCACTTGACTCTAAGGATCTCAGAGGCTACTATATGCAAGTCAGAACAGTTTGCATTAACTGCTATGGTGTCAGCAAAGTGAACACTGAAATCAGATAGTTCAGATACTTCCTTTGCTCTATTTACCTGAACCAGAAAGGGGACACCAACGTATCTTGCAACATGTTTGGAACTATTTTATTATTTATTTTATCCCACCTTTAAAATATTAGTTAAAGGTGTTGAAAAATGTATATCATAAGGTGGGTGTGTTTTTTTTTTTTTTTTGGTTAATTTTCTGGATTTTAAAATGATTATCAAGTGCACTCTGGTGGAGTAGCGGTTGGGAGCAGTCCACATACATCCCAGGGTCCTGGGTTCAGGAGCTGGGACTGGGGGTAACAACCAATGTAAACAACTAAATATAAATGAACAAAGTTCCTCCTCCTCATCTCTCTCTCTCTCTCTTCCTGCCTGCTTGCCTACTCACTTCATTCCTGCTGCACCTTTCCTTTAAGGAAAAAAAAGAAAAGAAAAAAGGCAAAAGTGCAGGCCATGTAAAGTCCAAGCACCCAGGTTCAAGACCTAGGGCAAGGGGGAAGCAGGAAAAAAAAATTAACTCAAAATGGATCACAGATATAAATGTAAAATGTAAAGCTTCTAGAAGAAAATATAAGAACACAAAAAGGACTATTAAAAAAAGATGACAACTTAAAATTAATCAGAACTGAAACACCTGGTCTTTGAAGACTATTATTAAGAAAATAAAAAGACAAGTTACAGGTACCCCCTAGCAGAATAAGGGTTAGGTCTTCCACTTCCCGCTGAGCACAGTCCACATATATCCCAGGGACCCAGCTTCACATCTCAAGGTTAGGGAGAACAACTAAGGTGAACAACTAAACAAAAATAAATGAAGATGTTTCCTCCTCTTCTTTCTTCCTACCTGCCTGCTCACCTTCATCCCACTAGCACCTTTTCTTAAAAAAAATAAAAATAAAAAACCCCAAAACAAAAAAACAAGTTGCAGCCTGGAAGTAATAAGTACCAATACTGTATATCTTTTAGAATAGAGGAAAACTGGCCACATCATGCTGGTGAGGGTGTGGATCAACTAGAACTCTCTGACACCTGAGAACACAGTTGGTATAACCACTTCGGAAAACAGTGTGGCATATGACTTATAAGTCAAACACTCGGCATCTAACCCAGTCAATCCTAATATTAGGTATTTACCCAAGAAAAAGGCAAACATAAGTCCTAAGTCCATACAAAAATCTGTATCCTAATGTGTATAGTAGCTTTATTCATAACTGCTCAAAACTGGAAAATACCCAAACATCTGACAGAAGAATACGCAAATGGAGATACATCCACACTTGGAATTCTAGTTCTCAATAAAAAGGAACAAACAACTGAATCCCAGGCGCATTATGCTAAGTGAAAGCAGTCAGATTTTTCCAAAGGTTACATATTGTATGATTGTATGATTCTATTTACATGGGATTTTGGAAAAGGTAAAACTATAGTAACAGAACACAAATCAGTAGCTGCTGGGGGGGTTGGGGGGGCACGCATTGAACACAGAAAGTCTGAGGGAACTTCTGGGGCAGGATAGAAATGTTTTCTATCTTGTCTGTGATGGTGGCTACATGAGTGCATGCCATTTCAGCATTTGAAAAACTGTAGCACTAACAAGGGAACATTTTACCTTATAATGATTATGCCCATATAAACAACTTAGAAAAAAATTAAAGAGACAGTCTAAGAGAGCCAATATTCAACTAATAAGAGTTCTCAAAAAGACAAAGGGGTGTAGGGGTGTGTGTGTGTGTGTGTGTGTGTGTGTGTGTGTGTAGAAATGATTAATGAAAATGTCCAAGATAATTATTCCATAACCTTTCAGTCTAGGTAAGAATTTTCCAGATTGAAAGGACCCACCCAGTGCACAGTAAAAGAGATGAAAACAGATTCATACCAAAACAGATCATCATGAATTTTCCGAATACTGGAGACAAACAGAAGATTCTCAAGCTTAGAAAGGGAAAAACAGGTCACAACAGGAATGAGAATGATCTCAGGCATTTTGACAAATAAGTTATTTTAAGGAAAGGTGCAGGCAGAAAATGAAGGCAAGAAGACAGGCAGTTAGGAAGAGAGGAGGAAATGGCACTTTACTATTTTTATTTAGTTGTTCACAATGATTGTGTCCCCCACCCCCACCCCCCCACCGCAGGCCTTCAACCCAGGACGTACAGGGAATGTATAGGGTGTATTAGACCACTAAGCCACCAGGTTGCATCCAAAAAAAAGAAAATTTTAAGGCAATGAAACAATGCCTTAAAAAATAATGTCCAGGTGTGTGCTGGTGGCTTAGCAGATAAGGCCACTAGACATAGTCCACATATATCCCAAGAACCAAGGTTTGAGACCTAGGGCCCATGGGAACAACCAAGATGAACAGCTACATAAATGTTTCTTCCTTCTCTTTTTTCCTGCATGCCTGTCTATTCACCTTCATTCCTGTCTGCACCCTGCCTTAAAAAAAAAAAAAAAAAAAAAGGAAAAAAAAAAAAAAAGTCCAAACTACAAATCTATACCCAGTCAGTATTATCCAAATGATAGGGCAAAATAAGATAATGTAGGAAATGTACCACCTTAAAAAGTTCATTTCCCACACACGTCCAGAAAGTTAATGAATGGCTCCGCCAAATCAAGACAAATGAAGAGAGGAAAAAGGGGATCTAAGGAGAAGAGGTAATCCCCAAAATGAGGGTGAAGAGAAACGTCCCTCCCCTTTCTCAAATAAGCTGTTCTCTAAACAAAGTGACAACTAATCCAGTTTAAAGCAAGTTAAAAAACCTGGGAGAAGTGGAATAAATAACTTGATGTTGTTTGGATAAGGTTACAATACAAACTGAACATCCTGAGACAATCATTAGACAATAGCTTAGATTGAACTGATGGTAAGTACAAAGGGCCCAAAGCAAAAACCAAAACCAAACAAAAACAAGGCAATCATAAATTCCAAGGATAAAGAAAAAGTCTTATAGAAAAGTGAAAGTATTCTTGAGTTGCTAATAAACATGGAATACTTATCTAAAACGAAAATGACAACATAATGAAAACATGGGGATTGGGGAGGTGCACATACGTGATGGGTAAAAAACAGGAGTCAAAACCAGCAAGTAAAAGGGCAAATTAAAAAAGGAGCAAAGCAAGAATGGGACCAGGAGGTCAATACTGTAAATCAGTTTCAAGATAAGCAGTTGTCTCTGGGAAGTAAAACATGGTGGGAACCAGTGTTTTTAACTAGATGACCCAAATTATGTGCATCTATAACTTATTTTTATCCGCTCTAAAAAACAGGGCTAAGTGCTCGTTTAACGCCTTTCTTGTTTACTGTGTGTAAAGCCCAGGACAAAGTCAAGCGCATCGGGAGAGGATTTAAGTGACTGCCGAGCAAACTGAGTCGGTTACTCATCATCACTTAGCACATCACTCACTATCATGAGCGAACTGCAGCAGCACACAATGTTAAGTCACGGTCCCTGAGCCTAAGAAGTTCAAGCTGGAAGGTGAGGAACAGCACCTACAAAGGGGTTATCATCCAGCGCGATGAAAGCGGGTGCAACCTGGCTCTTCATCTGGAGGAGCGCGCACCTGCGCTTATGTAACCCGGGAGGCATTGAACACACAGCCAGTTTAGGATCCAGACGTCATTCCCGCCTGCACCCTATCCCAGCCCTGGCCAACCTAAGGAGTGTCCTTCCCAGGGATCCTATACACAGTCCAAACTGGACCCCCGACCCTTTTGCTGCTTCAGCCAACTCACCGACTCGGCCGCCGCTTCCTGCTCATCCACCGCCAGGGCCCACGAGTCGGTGGCCATGGTCCCGGGCGCAGGAGGGACGCTGGGGCTGGCAGACTGGCAGGCTGGCCCGGCGCGACCCTGGGCTCCCGGGGATCGCGGTGAGCCCGGCTCCCGCCCCACCGAGGGGGAAGTCATTCGCTCCGGCGCTAGGGACCGGAAGCGGCGCGTCGCAGTGACATCAGAGCCCCACTTCGGGCCGCAGCTTCCGTCGCCATCAGACCCCCATCATCACCTCTGCTTCCCGCATGCTTGCTTGTCCTACGTTCAGAATCGCAGACTGACTGGGTTCTTAAGCTGCCTAAATTCTCGACAACTGGTTCTCCAACCAAATTGTAAAAAACCACAGTCCCACCCTGCGTAATGGCCTAGAAGACGCTCAAACGGACTGAATGGGTCAAAACACAAAACCAAAATTATAGTCACTGAAGTGCATATTGAAACAAGCAGCTCGTTTCACTTTTCAGGCTGGTCATTTAAAATACCCATACGTTGGCCAGGGTGTTGGGAATCAGCCCTCTCAAGCATTCTTCAAAAATGACGGACTGGTGACACCACTTAGGATAATTTAACCTTGAAAAATACTCACGGAAGGTGCTAGGGAAATGTGTTTAGATAAGAGGATCAGAGACAAGGAGTAAGCGAGCAGGTTTGTTAAACTGAGCAGTTCCTGGAAGGATTGGCAGGACTCAGGGATGAAAAGCTCAGTAAAAGGTGGATGAAAATGGACAGGGCCAGCAACTTACAGAGCGAGCAGACAAATTCACTCCATGGAGCCTCTCCTCTGGCGATGACTTTGGAACCTGGATGAGTCTGGGTTAGAATCCCATACTTCCTAGTAAGGATTGTGTGATTGGAAGTTGGTTTTTTTTAAAGGCAAAACTATCTCCAGCTTCTAGATGTAAAATAAGGATTAAGCATGACTTGCTTCCCCTGACTGGAATCAAATAAGTTCCTCTGTTACTTGACTAGAAAGAAGCTGGGCATTTTCCTGCAACATGAGAAAATAAATCCCCATCTCTCTCACTTCGACATTTCACTGCAAATTAATTTCAAGGCACATCCTAGTGGCTCAGATGTTAAACGCCTGTGGTTGGGGAATAGACCATGTAAAATCCAAGAACCCAGGTTTGCAACCTGGGGTCAGGGGTAAAACCAAAACAAATAAAATGCTGCCTTCTCCTCTTCCTTCAAAAATTTCCTTCCTCCTCTCCCTTCCTTCCTCTCTTTAAAAAACAACAACAACAACAAAACTTAGTTTCAAGCATAGTAGAGTCCGTGTGGAACTTTACCTGTAGAATATAAGTAAAAGTGTTCAGGGAAGGATAGAGCAGTTCTAGGTATGCTCTAGTTGCCATTTTTTCCTGCACCCTGCAACACGTGCAGGGTGTTGATTTGGGGAAGATTATTTCAGACCCCACAGGTGAGGATGTGCAAAAAGAAAAAGACAAACACATAGACTGGCAAGCGATGATCCATATCCTAGGATATCAGAAGCAACTCTGAGAATATTTTGCCAAATTATACTGAATACAGGGCTAAAATCGTTTTGTTTTTGTTTTTTTTTTTTTTGTAAGTGTAGTGAGGTTAAAAAGTCATCCAAGGGAGCACATCCTTGTGGCTCAGTCACTAAGCTAAGGGCGTGAATTATGTAAAGTCCAAAGCTCTGGGTTCAAGATCTGGGGGGTGGATAAGCAAAAATATATAAATAAATAAAAGTGCTTCCTCTTACTTCCTTCAAAAAAAAAAAAAGCTTCTTTTTCCCCTAAAAAAATTTAAAGTTATCCAAGGTGCAGAAACTGTGTAAAACCAAAACAAAACAATGAAACACAACACATTTGCTTGCACGTGTTATAGAAAATGTGTAAGATACACAAAAACTGGCTGTTTTAGTGAAAGGCTCTAGAAGTCTGGGGTGGGAGAAGACTTCCTTTTTGTCTTATATACTTTACCCTCTGAAATTTATTTTCCGTGTGCATGTTTTCCTTTTACAAGTGTGATTATTTAAGAAACACAACAAAAAAGGACAAAGAAACTCTCTGCATAGCCATCCCAGCTATTCTGAATTTGTCCCTTATCCTTTCCATTGATGCTTTTAGCATGTTACATTTTCTATTAAAAATAACTGAACAGAATCAGGATCTAAACTCTTCCAAGTCCACCCCACCACTTACACAATGTGAGACTCCGAAGAAGGAACCTGGCTTTCAAAGTAGGGCCTGGAGAGAGAAGCTGGGGGAATAAAGGTATCTGGATTTGACTTCAGCCTCCTGTATTTACTCCCATGTGACCACAGGCAGCGTCTTCTCCTATGAAATCCTGGTCAGTACTCACCTTATGGTTCAGTTTCAGGATCAATGAGATCACAAGATTAAGGCCTGGGGCCCAAAGCCTGCCCTATGACAAAAGTTCAATAAATATTAGCTATTATTATTTTCCCTCCTCAAGTCCCTTCCAAGGACCAGGGCGAGGAAGACGCCTAAAAGTGGGAGAGAGAAGTCTCCTTTATCACCCTCAGTGATACTCACGTCGCCCACGGGCAGGTTAAGGGGAAAGCGCCCAAGAGCGCGGCTTCCTCGGCGGCCAGTAGTCCCGGCCATCGCCCCTCAACATGGCGGTTATTCTCCGCTCCGTCAATGGCCGCTCAGTGCCTGAACCTCATTGGTTGAGGCCTGAAAGTTGGTCCTGCCAGCCAATCAGCGGAAGGGACGGTCTAGCGTCACGCATGCTTACTTGGAAGCCAGAGGCCGAGTGTAGGCGCCAGCAGGCGGCGCCCTGAGTGTTGAACTTCGTCAGTTTTGCTGCATGGCTAAACTGGGAACTCAATGAGGTCAGGTCAGTGCTGGCTTTTCGTAATGTTGATTCTCAAGGACTCATCTGGTGAATTAGCTGAGGAATGTACACACACACACACACACACACACACACACACACACACACACACACCATGTTCCCCAAACACCGCTCGGCGCCTCCACACCCCCACCTCCATCAAACTTTAAAATTTTTGCCTTTGCACAAATACATGCAGAAACTCATCCTCTAGTTTAGGCCCTTACTATTTCCAAAACAACCAAGAGGAACAACTAAATAAAATATATAAAATGCTTATTCTTCCTCTCTTTTACTGCCTGCCTGCTTGTGTTCACCTTCATCTTGCCTGCACCTTTCCTTTAAAAAAAAAAAAAAGTTCCAGATTCTATCCAGTTGTGACTGTACAGAAAATGGAACAAGGATGAAGATTCACCAAACTCTATACGTTGGATACCTATACACCTATCACTACTCATAAAAACCTAGTCAATGTAGATGACAACTGTCAAAGTTAAAATACTGTCAAAACAAAACAAAACAAAACACAGCGTTGTGCCCTGGTGGCCTAGCAGCCTACTACAACTGAGATTAGTCCCATATACATCCCAAGTTTCTGAGTTTAAGAGCCAGGCCTGGGGAGCACAACCAATGTGAACAACTAAATGAAAA
>RJWH01010220.1:0-17990 GCA_004363575.1 Solenodon paradoxus
ACTGGATATCAGGCAAAGAAGGTAGTGATTCCCAAGAGAACTGGAGCATCTTCTATGAATTCCTGCCTGGAGAGAACTTCTGGATCATACTATAGGGAGGGACAAACCATGCAAAGGCTGGTGAACTCGGTTTAGGACAAGGAACTTAGAGCCCAGGGACACCATGGAAGTTAGAGTTCCCAGGACAGATTAACGGGGAGGGAAGAACTATATATAGAACTCTAGAGATGTGCAGAGGGCCTCCTTTGAGTACTTAGGTGAATATAGATTGGCACTGTGTATGAAGAAATTATCCCAGGCTAGAGAAAAGAAGCATCTGAAAGGACTGAAGTTAACAGTGTTTGGCACTCACATAAGACTGGGAATAGTGCCTGTTCCCACCAACTAGGCTGGAAAAGCCTCAAGATTTATAGAGTAAACATAAGAATTTCAGCTGAATAGTGCAAATAATTATCTCTAGACTGAACATTGCTCTGATCGTATCTAACAAATATCAACCTAAATGGATTGAACTGTTTTAAAATATCTTAACTCTATGCCTGAGCAAGACTCAAGGTACATATATATGTATGTATGTATGTATGTATCTATCTATCTATCTCTCTCTATATATAGACAGATACATATACACACAGACATATCTAGTCTCCAACAAGGAAAAAAATCACAATGCCTGGCATTCAATAAAAATTGCTAGTTTGGGTACCCCAGTAGCTTAATGGGTAAGTCCACCACCTCCAAAGGGCATAGTCCGCATACCTCCCAAGGACACAGGTTCAAGACCTAGGGTAGGGGAACAACCAAGATGAAAGCCTACTCACCTTCATTCCTGCTTGCACCTATCCTTACCAAAGAAAAAGACTGATCTGGTGCACCCTTGTGGCTTAAGAAGCTAAAAATTACAGTCATACAGGGAAACAGAAAATGTCAATCCAAAATGACTAAATCATTCAAAACTAAATCAGACACAGATATTAGAATTAGCAGACAAGTGAATTAAGTTGTTATAACTACATTCCATATGCTTAGAAGCAGACATGTAAGATAAAAATATGAATCCAAATTGAACCTCTAGAGATGAAAACTGCTATATCTGAGATTAAAAATATACTGGAATGGATAAATGGTGGATTAGATATTGTAGATGAAAATATTAATGAACTTGAAGACCACAATATCAACTATCTAAAATGAAACACAATAACAAAAGTGAATAAAAATAAAAATAATAGAATATCACTGAGCTGTAAGATCACTTCAATACAGATATAATTTGAGTCTCTGAATGAGAGAGGGGAACATTGAAAAAATATTTGAAGAATTAATAGCCAAAAATGTTACAAATTTGATGAAAAGTATAACCTCTCAGATCCAAGAGGCTTAATGTAGCCCAAGCACAAAGAACATAAATAAAACCATGAGAACACATAACACAATCACATTGCTGAAAATCAATATAAAAAGAGAATCAGACAGAAAGCAGACAAAAAATGTTGCATTATATACAGAGGAATATAATCATGACAGCAAAAATGATGAAAACAAGATAACAGAAAAACATCTTTAATAACAGAAAACAAGCTTGGAAATACAAAAAGAAATAAGTAAACAACTTTTATTTCTATACTAAGTGAATATACTTTTCAAAAATGAAGGTGAAATCAAGACTTTTTCAGATATACAAAAGCGCAAATAATTCAGTCCCAGCAGACGCTTCTATAAGAAATGTGAAAAAGTATTTTAAGCTGAAAAAAATGATAGCAGATAGAAATCTGTATTCACAGAAAGGAATGAAAAGCACCAGAAATAGCAACTACATGGGTAATTATAATTCTCTTTAAGATATAATCACTGAAATACAATTTTTAAAAAAGGATTATGAGACTTATAGCATAAAAGAAAGTCTGACAACAATAGGGCAGGAAGGGAGGAATGAAGGCAAACAGCTGTAAAGTTCTTATAGTAGACACATAAAGTAGCAATATTTGACAGCACACTGTGTACTATATCTACTATAAACCCTAAAACAATCATTAAGATATAGAGCATATATGTACTAAGTCAAAGAAAGAAGTAAAATGAAATCATTAAAAAATATTTCATCCAAAAGAAGATAATAAATTTAAACCTAGTGCTAACATATTATCACACTAAACAAAGGTATTTTAAGCTCTGTAGTTAATAGTCAAATATTGTTAGATTGGATAAAAAGCAAGATCCAGCTATATGATGTGTACAAGAAATACACTTTAGGCACACCCTGATGGAGTAGACCTGATGGTTTCATGGTCTCCACCTGTTGCAGTCCCACATACATCCCAAGGACCCAGGTTCTCATCCTCAGGGCCAGGGATGGGGGTGGGGGTTGGGGACAACCAAGATGAATAACTGAAAAAAATAAAATGCTGTTTCCTCCTTTCTCTTCCTGCCTACCTTTGCTTGTCTTCATTCCTGCCTGTACCTTTCCTTTGAAAAATAAAATAAAGAAATATACTTTAAATGTAAAAACAAAAACAAGTTATAAATAAAAGATGGGAAAAGAAACTTGATAGCAAGAAATACATTGTATGTCACATGCTAATCAGTAGCTGAGCATCCATATTAACACTGATGTAGATTTCAGAACAAGGAATATTACCAAGGATATGGAAGGTCATTTAATTACAACAATGGGGTTGACTCATCAGGAGGACATGAAGATGCTAAATGATTGTGTACCTAATAACAGAGCTACAAAATATGTAAACAAAAACTGATAGAACTATAAAGAAAAAGACAAATCCCCCAAAATGGAGATTTTAGTACCTTGATTCAGTAATTAATAGAATAAGTAAATTGAAAATCTATATGGATACAGAAAATTTGGATACTATCAACCAACTTGACCTAATTGAAATGTATAGAATATTCCATGCAATAAGAGCAGAATTCATATTCTATTTTAAAGGCATACAAAGCATTTATTTACCAAGATGGTCCAGAGTCTGGGCTATCAAACTAATTTTAACAAATTTAAAAGGATTCACATTATATACAAAGTGTGTTCTATTCACTGACCACAATGGAGATAAAAAGTAACAGAAACATCTCTGGAAAATCCATGAATATGTAGAGGCTAAGTAATGTACTTCTGAATAATCCATGGATGAAAAAATAAATTAGGAAGTATCTCTAATTGGATGAAAAATAGGGGAAAAATCACCCAAATCCTAATTTTAAGATTTATGATAAATCATTAATTAAAGGACATTTTTTAGCACTGAACTCTATATTAGAAATCAAGAAAGGTCTTAAGTCAAAGATCTCAGACTTCACCTTAGGAAACCACAAAAAGAAGAGCAAATTAAACAGAAGTATGCAGAGGAAAGGGAATAATAAATATCATAGTGAAAATAACAATAGAAAAAATAAATGAAATCAAGAACTAGTTCTTTGGGAAGATCCACGAAAATGATAAAACCACTAGGCAGACTGATCAGGAGAAACTCATGTAAGATAAACTAGTTAATGTGAATATACATAAACCTCGTTTTTAAAAGGTGAGTTTGTGGGCATACCCTGGTCACTCTGGCACTAAACCTGCAACCATGTCAAGTCCAAGGACCCAGGTTCTCAACAGGAGAGCAGGTAGGATTTGGTGAGGGTGGGGCAACCATAAAACAAAAGTGCTTCCTTCTCTTTGTTCCTTCAAAAAATGTTTCTTCCTTCTCGCCATTCCTCTCTAAATAATTTTTCTTTAAAATTGAATTTGTGCTTAAAAACCTTCGCAGATCCAGATGGCACTGCTAATGGAACTGCTTGAAGAGATAATGTCAAATATAGAAACTTTCAGAAATTGAAGGAAAGGGAATAAATTCCAAATAGCTCTCTAAGCCCAGTATTATAATCTCCAAAGCAGACAAAATACAGGAAACTACAGGTCAATAGCCCTCATGAACGCAGATGCAAAATTGCTAAATGAAATGTTAGCAGATTAAATCTATCGATATGTAAAAATGATAATACATCATCAATCAGGTGGAATTTATCCTGGGAATTCGGAATTTATCCTGGGAATTCATCATTGGTTTAGTATTTGAGAGAAAATATAATTAATCACATTAGCAGATTAAAAAAGAAAAACTGTAGGATTACATCAATTTATGCATGAGAAGCATTTGACAGAATCTAATGTTCATGCTTGACACCCTCGTCAAATTAGGAAACAGAAGGGAATGTTCTTCCTTGGTCCAATAAAGAGTATATACATAAACCTACAGCTAACATCATATTTTGAATTAATTTCCTTTAAGATTGAAAAAAAGAATTCCAGGCATGTCCTGTTGGCTTAGAGGATAGGAGTCCGCTGAGCATACTCCACATACATCCCAAGGACCCAAGTTCAAGACCAGGGGGTCATGGGAAACAACTAAGATAAATGGAAATAAAGCGTCTTCCTTCTGTCTCTTCCTGCCTGCCTGCCTACTCACCTTCATTCCTGCCTTAAAAAAAAAAGAATTCCATAGAAGGAAACAAGCATTCCCATTAGACAGGAACCCTCAATTCATCCCAGTGTCCTCCACCATATTTTCCACCATATACTGCATATAGTTAATACTGAAGAAAGGTTGTAAAAGAAGCCTCAATTGATCTCTTGGCTTTTGATTCTCTGTATAATTTTGGTTTTCTTTACTTACTGTACAGTTCTTTCATGTATTGCATTCCTGTTGGGTCTGCTGTTCTCCAGTAAGATCTCTTTTTTTGACTCGCTGTATTTCTAAACTTCCTAGAGAGCTGTATAGGGGAGGGTTGGTCACTGAAATAGGTGGCATCTCTACTCTCCTTTCTAGTTACTCTTGCCTTTGTTCTATCCCCTCTTCTGAACATCACTGCCTGCATTGGTCATATACCCCCTTTCATCTGTTCTGCTTTTAAAACCACAGGTACTTTTCTGTTCTAGGGATCTGGGAGTTCCTCTTGGTCTTTATCCCTTTCTGGTCATTTCTCTTTTTCCATTTGTTCAACGTTATGTTTATTTTGTCAAAAGGATCAAATAATTTTTTCTGTTCTTGTCAGTAGGAATAGTAATGAAATATACTATCTAGCATAAACCATTGATATTTAGAGAACCCCCCACTGCAATAGACAGACAAATGGATTAAAAAATATATTGGATACCTCTGGAAGACACAAAAAAATCTCCACTTAATTTTTCCCCTCTATTTCTAATTCATTTAATGTTACCAACTCTGGTTTTACATATGATGATCTCATACCAGCATGCAAGACATAAATTGCCTACATATGTGTAACCAGTACTTTTGAATATTATTTTCTTCTTACCCAACCCCATTAAAAATATTTAGCTAACAATAATAATATCACATTATTTTGTATAGGATTTACTTAGTGGTAGAGATTACCAATCTCAACCATCCCAGCTAATGGGGTCACCAGTAGACATTTGCCTAAGTTGTCAGGTGAAATTAATTCTTCCATTTTGCAAACACCCTTGTCATTTACACAGGTTGGCTCTGATTCACAGGATATAATAGCCAAAAGGGGTGGTTACTTCTATTTGAATTTTTTAAATGCAAATGTAAGTCTCTGCAAGACAGCATGAGATATGAAAAGCTTTCCAAGTGCTCGAAGTGCAAAATGCTGAGTGTCACCCACCTAGACTTATAATGGTCCTAAACACTCCTGTTTCAGGAAAGGAAAATGGGAGATTTCTGAAGTGTTTTACTGCCTCTCATACAAATGGAAAATCTGGGTTTAATGACTTTTCACTCAGTGCAGTTCAGCTAGAGAAAAAAGTTATGTAAAAGGATTTTATTTTAAATAAAATGAATCACTGACAAAGTTTTTTAAAGGAAGCAGAGCAAAAAGACCTTACTATAAGCAAAGAGAAAAAAAATGCTGTGAAGATAACCTAGTTTTACTTGAAAGTGTTTGTAACAAAGTTATAGAACACATGTACTGTCTTTAATACAGACATACAGAGCAAGAACTATTAGTTTTCCATTAACCTGGTGGCTTTTTAGGTGTGTAATTAATGATCTATTGTTATCTGTATCTCCCTGTACTTTAAATATTGAACAAAAAGTTTGGGCTATTCAGACCCTAAAGCAGTTTAAATGAACTCTGAGACAATGGAGGCAAAAATTGGTCTTGATTGAAGTGATATTAATAATTACTTCAGTTTGTTTTAACCTGTGTTTGTAGACAGCCTAAGAGAACGGTGCAAAATGTATTTTTGGAACTATTAGTGGACTGATAATATACATTTGTATATTTTACATTAAAAAGTCATCTGGTTTTGCAAGAAGGTGTTCTCAAAAATTCCAAAGCCTAAGAAAAAAGCTACAATTTCCTTTACTCTCATTTTATTTGTGAGAAATAAGCCAGGCAATTGAAAGATTTTTGTTTTGAGTTAGAGAACCTTTAGGCTGCTTTCATGAAACTCGAAATTGTTCCAGAAATATAGTACAAATGGACCTTCAAATAGGATCTGTCTCTAGAAAATGGGAAAATCTTTGCAGTTCTAGCTGATGCAGTAGGTATCTTAACCTCCCTGAATTTAATATTCTTGATCTGTATACATGGAGAGGATGTTATGAGGACTGTGAAGAAGTAAATGAGGTAATGCATGAAAACCCCTGTCACACAGCAGTTTTTAGCAAATCTATCACTAAGGTAGGTTGGAAGAAAGAAACTAGCAAGCTTTAGAAACATTATTGGATTTGGTCCTAAATACTTTAGTTCCTCAGTGCTGAAATAGGAGAGGGTGGTTAAGTATAGATCAGTCGATCAACAATGAAGCTTTCCCCTAGAATCTGTCTCTCTCCTCTAGAGCAGAACACATAGTTTGAGTGTTCATTGAATTTCTCTGTGAAAAATGCAGTTGAATTTCCAGGTCCATTCAGCTCTGTTAATCCTTTTTGTTGGCATATTAATTTGGTAGAGTTTATTTGCTTGCTTCTCAAGTCTGTGTGCCCTTAAATTCCCTTGTATTTAAAGACTTGGCTTTTGTATATGGGATCTGCTAGGTTATCGAAAGTGGAAACGTCTTTGTACACTGAAATGGACTCACAAAACCACTAATTCGTTTTATTTTAACTTCTGTTACAACTTATTTGGTACCATGCTTTGTGTCTTAATCATTTGTGTACAGGTCTGAACCCTTCATGAGATTTTCAAGTTTCTTTGGAGGCAATGTCTCACTCAGTTTTGTGACCTTTAAGAGCTTAACAGAATACCTAATATGTAGTAATAAACAAATGTTTGTTTGTTGACTCCCTAATTTACAGAATCTCCTATTTAAGAGATAGCATGTGTTTTTGCCCATTAAATTAACAGACATTAAGAAGAATGATGATACTGAGCATTGCTAAGAGAGCAAAGGAACTGGGTGGCTGTAGTATTATTGTGACTGTCATCATTATTTTTAATGGCAGCTTAGTATAAATCGGGCAATGTTCCTAAAATGGATCGTGACATTATGTTTAAAAGTTTCAAATGTTGTCATGCCTTTCGCCCCTTCACTTTTAGCACTTTTTCCTTGGAAAATAAATGATTGTTACAATTTAGCTGGAAGGATGTTCATAGCAGACTAAATAGGATAGGAAAGAATCTAGACACCTGAAATGTCAAATTCTATAAAGTAATTAAACTGTGTAATATTCATGCAATGAAATGCATTATTTAGCTGTGTAAAAACAATGATATAGAATGACATGTATTAAGATAGGATGTTCCCTATAGGTTTAGGTGAGGAAAATAATTTTTAATTCCATTTTTAATATACATCTGTATATATAGCTATACCTCTCTCCATATATATGCATATATATACATATCTACACACATATGTACATACATACGTACACACCTATATGTTGAATGGCCATATACCAAAATGTTAGTAGTGCTGATTTTTGGGTGGTATAATTAATCATTTTTAAAATTTAAAAAAAATTTTGTTTATTAGAGTCCTCTAATTTTTCTGAAATGAATGAGCAATACTTGTGTTAAATTTGTTTCTAAATGAATACAAGGAAGGTAGGGCAAATGTTGGAACAAATGGATAATTAGAAAATACTTATTAACAATTTCATGCTGATTCCATCCCTGAGGGCTTAGCCCCAAGTCACTGAAGTGCAAATGAGGACATGAATTTTAAAAAGGGTGATAGAGGTCATCCCATTTTTCCATTTTAAAGAGAACTGGTATGGAAATAGGACCCTGTTTTTCATTTTGGATAAATAAAACTTTGTAAGAATATAAGTAAATATGTGACATACATGTTATTAAACACATTCTTATGTAATTAAAATTTCTGGTTTTTTGAACATATGCAGAAATGAAACAAATGAACATAAAAATTACAGCAAAAATAACAGGACTCAGGACTGGTTATGGGAGTGAGGGGGTAAGGGAAAAGGTGGGGGGTAAGGGACACTGGAATTCTGGCGGTGGGTGTAGTGCAAAATATAGACTGAGACGCAAGTTCAATATCCTGACTAGAATGTAGCTTTGTGAACTAAAGAAATAATAAATATTAGAAAAGAAAAAATACAGAGTAATTTTTAATATGAAAAATATCCTCAGGTAAACAGATTGTCTTATTTTTTTCTTCAGTGAATGTCTTCTTTAAAAGATATGGAAGTCTCTTTTTAATATCAGAATATGTATACAGAAGCAATCAGCATAGCAGTGTCACTGCGCCCCTACTCAAAACACATACACACATTCTTTGCCAAATGATTTAGTCTCCTGATGGCGTTGTAAAGATGGAGGACTGCAGTTTAGCCTATAACAACAGTGCCAGATTTCTTTATTAAAAGACAGCTACACTCATTTTCCAGAAACACCACAGACTAACAGTGTTTTAGCATTTCAGCATCTGCTTTAAAGCAGATCTGTATTCTTTCTTAAGAAGTGTGTTTCAAAGAAATGTAATTGCTACTGCCTGAGGGGAGATGGTTTGCGATAAGGGAGGGAATGGAAGACACCTGTAGTGATGAGAAATGGAAGTAGAGAAGAATGAAATAACTGGTATCTTAATGCTAATATTTATTCTATGGAAGACAAAATTAGCTAGGTTCATTTGGTGTTAGGTACCAGAGTGTCCAGTGGATTTTATTATAAGTAATTTACCTATACAGTAGACCCATGATGGGGATTTCAAGAGCAAATTAGTATTTGGGGAAATGTAAATTAAAAGCACTCTATTCCCTTTCCTTATTCTGCTTCTTGCTGTCTTTTCCTTTATGTTTTCCTCTTATTCCCAGGGCTTGATGATGCTGGCATTAGCATTAATTACTGTGTGGATTACATCAACCACTGATAATGATAAGGGCATCATGTCAGGACCCCCCACAGGAGCAAGCCTTCGGATATCAGGGCAGTGAAATGTCCCTGGTGCCACTAGGCTGAGCAAAGGAATTCAATCATCCAGATTGATAAAGAAAGCCCACAGACAAGTCCAACATGTGGGATGTGTCCCACGTGTAGTACCTGACTAGGTCGGACCCTCTGCACAAAGGAACAAAGAAATGGCAATAGTTGAAGAAGCCCACTTCCAAGGACAATGTCATCTTCCCTCATCAGGAACTGAAACCTGGCCTGGTGACCCTCTCTCCATCCTCCTTCCTCACCATGTGGGATTTTCATTAAAAACCCAGATTGCCGGCAGGGTGGGCCGGTTCTGGACCTCCTTTGATCGGCTCCATTCCTTTACCCTCTAATTAAATCTCTGCTTGCTCACTCACCTAACTCTACTGTGAGTTCTTTGTGTGACCTGAACCTCACACATCAGATTTGTAAATCCACAGGTGCTAAACAACTTACAGAATGTAAAGGCTATTATAAAGTCAAACGATTATAAAGTATTTAGCCCGAAAGAAACATTAAGGCATGAAACCCTCACATAATCAAAACAAACATATTTTCTTCTTGAATTACTGAAATTATAAGACCAATTACTCTGCTTTATAATTTTTCATAGCACTTGATACTTCTTGTCAAATTTTATATTTTTAAAAATGTGTTGTTCTTATTTTTCTCTTCCTACCAACGTGTGAGCTCCATAAATACAAGAAATTTGTTTGGCCTTTGTTGTAGCCCCAATAATTAGCACATAGTAGGTGCTCAATAACCATCTGTTAAATTACTTTGATTTTCCATGCTTGTTTTTATGGATAGTAATAGGCCTACCTTTGTGATTGGATTTTTTTTTTTTTTAAGAAAGAAAAGGGGAGAGGAAGATGAAATACTTTTTTAAGGGAAGGAAGAACAGGAAGAACTTTTATTAATTTTGATTGCCCCCCCCACACACACACATTTATCCCAGTTGTCAAACCAAGGTTCTTAGGCTTTACATGATCCATGCCCCAGGTACCAACTTAGCACCTGAGCCACCAGGGAGTAATGGACAATCCCTTTAAAGTGTGATCAATGTGTTCACATATGATCGTTTGGAAATAGTGAATATTAATCTTAGCTCATGTGGTCTGAAATTAAGGTCAGTGATTGTCATAATCAGTGGCAAATAATCAATAATTAAAAGTTTTGTCTCTTGAATGTTCCGTTTATTCACACATTCTGCATTCACACATCACATGACATACATAGTCACAAGTAAAGCTTGTGGCTATGCTATTCAGTGGTGGTAAGGCACACTTCTTAATAAACTAAAACCAGAATTAAACAAGCTCACTCAGAAGTCCAGGGCATAATCAGAGAGGCAGGGTAGCTGGCTTGCAGTGCACAGTTTACGACGGGAAGTCTCCAGCGCCGAGTCTCAGCAAAAGGTCCCAAAGATGATAGTGTACATGGGTCATGTGCGCAGTGTTGTTTGAGTCTGTGTAACTAAATGAATGTTTTTTGCTTCAGCTTCTATGCTCATTCTTCAGTTAGCTTTAGCAAGTTCATTGGTTGCAGTTGCATGGTTATCAGTAGCCAGAAATTATGGTGTATCGCTCTGGGTGGGTGTGGGGAGTCTCATTAGCTGGTGCAGAGGTGATTTAGCCATAGTTCTCAAATCCTTGTTTCATCCGCTAGGCTTTTGTTAGCCTAAGTGCTTTCATTTTGTTTTTCAGTTGTAGTCACCACATTTCACTTTCTGGTTCCCGATATTCACTACATTGTTCTTTTTAATTTTGCCATATATTTGCTGTATCTGTTCATGTGTTAATTGCTGGAGATGTAAGGATGACCAAAGCAGTCATTGATCTCATGCTTTAAGAGACAGATTTGTAAAGGAGTGGTTTTATCCACTGTGTTTTGTATACAAGGAGCAGTATGGCCAGAGGGCCTTAAGAATACAAAAGAGAGCATAGTTGACTCTGATTCTGAAGGTCAGCATCAAGATTAAGTGAGACTTGGTCCTTTGTCCTCAGGTAGTCACAATCAAGAGACATGACTATAACACAATGTACTATATGTTGTAGTAGAGACATAAATCAACTACTCTGACTATATTAAGAAAATAACAGCTCTGCCTGAGGAGTTGGCAGAAGGCTTTATGGAACAATTGACATTTGCATTGGACCTTGGCTTCACTAGGCTCAATGAGAGTGGGGGTTGGATGGGACCTGAGCAAATGCATGGAGTTGAGAGTAGCTAAAAATAATAAAAACAAATATAAATTAAAAAAGAGAGTAGCTGAAGTGTCGTAGAATCGAAGGGAGGTGCAGAAATTAAAACAAGATGGATAGAGGCCAGATTATATAGGATATGGAATGTTATGCTAAGGAGTTTGTACATAAGATAAATTATAGATAAACCCTATGTAAGTAAATAATATTGATGATTTTGGTGTCCCTATTCCTGTCTGATTTGAGTTCTGTGGGTTGACTTATGTGGTGTTCATCCAAGTTGATTTAGCTGTGGGAAATGAATTGTATACCTCCAAAGCACAGAGAAATACTTAACAGTTAATTAATTAACAATGATAAAGGTTTTTGCCAAAAGGATTAGAATATTTGCTTTTACCTCTCCCATGGGAAACCACAGTAGGGGCACAAAGGTGATTGGCTAAAGGTTAAGCATGGTTTAAAAATAAAGTAGTCTTTGCCATTTGCCATCATAGCCAGATGATGTTAATGCTCTTTTTACAGGGATGCACAGACCCAGCCAGATCTAAAGATAATTCTGGGGGAGGTTTGACTTCACTTTGGACTGAGTATTGACTTACCTAAGCCTCCTTCTCCTGATTCCCCTCTATGACCTAATTAACGTGTCAACACTGCATTGCTCTATAATTCAGAAAGACTTTCAAACATTAGAAGCTCTTACTGCTTTGTATAGCAAATTCCCACTTGGGCTATGAAACGACCCAGGGTATTCATCCATCAATCATTTTAGTTTACTCTCAATCCAAAGCTGTGCATTAAAATAATAAAAATGAAATATCAAGCAAATAATGGATAATCTACACCATTGCCAAAACATACATCTTTGACTTTGAAGTATAAAACACAGAATTTATCTATAATTTCATGGAATTGAGCACCTAAAACTGAAATCAATATTTGTCAAAAATTAAAAATGACACCAAAAGTCAATTCAATAATTCTAAGTGAAGCCAAATTACAGAATATGTAAGGATTTTGTAAAAGAATAATTCTAGAGGTAACTAAGGGAGGGTGTTGGGAAATGAATGTTACAGAACAGACTGGCCCGTGATGCCTGTCACACAAAAAAAGCCAATAGCTAATTGAAGCAGGGATAGATTTATTCTTGAGAGGCACCAAATTGAGGAAGTTGGAGACCTGATCTGGCTCAGATCCACTGCTGCGACTTGGTGGGGTTAGAGGTTACAGGCAAAATACAAATGCAGGGGGGCAACATGCAGGGGGAGGTGAGGTATTTGGGGAACTCCACAGGCATTGGTAATGGTAGATATTGTGGCTCAGAGGGTCTATTAACTCATCAGGCTGATCATAAGTCTCCCAAACCTCAATGGAAAACCAGATCAATCCATTATCTATGTTTCTCCCTGCTTAGTTTATCTGTAACTGGAGTATATGCTAATTAAACATCATGGATTCCTCAGTTTATGATTAAACAATTTACTGGATGACTAGATTCACTGGGTTCTGCTTTACACACATAAGGGAGAGAGTGAAGAGAGAAGAGCAAGCTGGAGGGAGGAGGAACTATGTTCAAAAAAGGAGATAAAAACTTTCCAACTTTCTTCTAGGTCAGATGGTAGAAGTTAGCTCATAAATGGCCATTTGAAGCAGTAACTTTTTGGCTATGACTAATAGATATTTTTTTCTTTTATTCTAAGTCTTCTGTTAAGGAGAAGCTGAAGTGCAACATCAGTGAGAGGAGGGGGAGGATGTATTTGTTGAAAAGTTGAGAAGAGGAACAAGAAAAGAAATGCTCTCTATCTTTCCCAGAAAGCCGATATTGCCTCAGGTCTATAAATGTTGGAAAGTCACATTTACGTAGGAAGTTTTGAATAGCCTTTCTTTGGCTATGTAAGAAATGCTGTCCTCTTAACCAGGTATTTTTCAGCTCATTGACATTTATTACTTAGTCTGACATTATTTCAAATACCCAGAAGGAAAGATGAATGTGGGATCTAATTCACCAAAAGCTTGAACTTTTTTTCTTTGATCTTTTTCTAAGACCATTTTGGTGTTGATTTTCTCCTCTTTCTTTTAACTCGGCTTCCACTTACTGAGCTCACTCTGCTCCTAGCAGAATGATTTATTTTGAGTTTCATTAAGAAAGTGACCAACAATAACAAAATCTCTAGTGTTGGATGGCTTTAGTATGGAAAAGCTCGAGACATGGAGAAACCATATTGGAAAGTTCAGTGTGGGACTATATAAAGCAAATTGTTTATAATTCAAGTTCATGGCTCCCAATGATTGGACCATACCCCTGGTGTCTATTGGGTCATTTATTCAGCAAACATATATTAATGGGTGCCTATTGTTTATTAAGAAAGTGGAGATACAGAAATGAATAAAATGATATGTCCTCCGTTAAGGCGCTATGGCATTGACAATAGAGAAGAAAACCAGCAAGTAACATGTAGTAACATTAGAGCCTTAATAGACATTCATTATAGGGATTTTTTTTTTGAGACACATAGGAGGATACAAATCTTTTGCATTGAAGACTTAAGGAAAAGATGATATATGTACTGCATCAGAAAGTTCAGAATTAGGCCATTCTAGATGGAAGAAGCCACATGTATATAAGGATGAACATACACAGGGAACTGCCAATATATTATATGACTAGAGAAGATGACCAGAAATGATGTCAGAGAGGTAGACAGGAATCATGCAGTGTCATATATGCTATCCTTCAGAATGAAGTAAAGTCTCAGATCTATTTTATTTCCAGCAATATTTTTTTGTGGGTTTTCACTCATCGAGGCATCTTGTTTTCATTTGACTTTCCTGGTAGTTGTCGCCTTGGTACATAGTAGCTGCTTGTTAATCTTTATTGACTTTGAACATCCTGGTACACTAGAACTATGACTGAAAATATGACCCTAAAATAGAGCAAAGACAATGAGATTAATGAGTCAGGATTAGAAAATGCCCTTTGTATCATATTGCTGGCCTCCAAGAAATAGACAATCTGTGATGTTGAAGTTTCCCTTAAGAGATGGAAAGATGTTAGTCAGGAACTATTTCAGATTACGTATCATGGCTGAATGACTTTCTTGGTAAGGCAACTGAGATCCTGTATTTGTGTCTTAATTTTTCAGACTAGAAAGTCAACTTGATCATGCTAATCAAAATCAGACAACTCTGATCTTCCATAGGACCATTTTCTGAATCTATGATAAGAATTGTGTCCATATAGCTGGGGTTCATCTTTTGCATAGTGCATAACCTCCTGGTTGGGAAGTTCATTGTGAAGATAACATGATATATCAGAATATTACTTTGTGAACATAGGGTTAGAACAAAGGGAATTGGGCGATCTCAGGGGACATTTCCATCAAGCTATGGAGGCGTGACAGTTTGTCCTTCTCCACTACAGAAATAGTCCTCTCTAGAGAACTGGTATTTGTTTTTAGAATCAGAGCACTGATTCTCCTGGACAGAGCACACTGACATATTCTCACACTTTGGCTCTCCCTAGAATCCATGCAAGCACTCTCCCACCCTCACTTGTTATGACATAACTTGTCACAGCTTAGCTGACATTAATCATCATTTGGTATGGATGGAAACAGAGTTGATGTTGGAAACCCATCAGCAGTACAGTTGCAAATCATCTCTTAGGGTGGGAAGAATTTCTGTAGGTGGCCTGCTTTATTCATCACTTTGCTTCACTTTCATAAAGTAATAATTTCTATTTTGATAGACAATTAATTGGAAATAGTCTCCTTTTTGAACCTAGTGTATCCTTAGGTTCTTGTACACTCTCTTAATTAAGAAGCACAGGTTGTTAAGCAGGACAAAAAAAAAACATGAGTTCCAGTTCAATAATTTGTAAACATTTTTAACCACGCGCACTCTTTCTTTGATAGATGAAACTGTACCCAGAGCACATATAATCATAATACAGCAGAGATCTATTTTTATGTGCTCATTTTACAGATGGGGAAAGCTGATGCTCCTAGAGGACAGATCTATCTAGCATAGTACCTCTGTCCAGGGGTAGTTCCAGGAGCAAAAGCTAAATCGCCCAACGCCTCACAGTGCTATTTTAACTTGCTATTGATAAAAACATGTACAAAGACAGGGATGGAAAAGTAAACTGATACCTGAATTGAATTATCTTTGCAAGGTACTCAATAACCAATTTTGACTTGGAAAATCCCCAATGAAATTTTCAAACAGTCTTTTGATGGGAAAAATGATGACCAATAAGAGGGATCCTTTTTGGTGATTGGAGAGTTCCACCAATTCACCTGTATGCCAATGTTTTCTGACCACTTTTGTTGTTCAAACAACCTACTCCAGTGCCATTTTTGTGCCCATATTAATGCTTTTAAAAATGCCTGTTAAGTTTGATGAACTTTATTAAGCTGAGTATTTATAGACTATTAGCAATACAAATATAGAATACCCTCTGCCAGAAATCCTCAGAAATTGAATATAGTATGAATGCAATGATCTGAGCAGGGGTGGCTGACACTTGTTAGGAATATTGTCAGGAACAATTTGCAGTTCCTCTAGAGTTCAATGCTTCTCTTAATCCTGGCTGACGGTTAAAAAGGGAGTTGTTAGATGAGGTAGCGTGTGTGGGTGTTTGGTCTGGGTGAATGGCAAATCCTAGCTTCTGTTTGGGGCTCAGTATTTGACTCTGGAAAGGGCAGAGGAAGATGACAGGATCTCTTAGGTCCCTAGTAGTTCTGATAATTACATGTTTGTTTATATACTTATTTACATACATAATATATTTAGATTATAGAATCAAATTCTTGAATTTCATTTGCTAATATTGAGCACTTGACAGCCATTCAGTGTTTGTGAAAAATCTGGCATCTAACCTGTGGTACTCTTTGTGCTGACTGAGCTTCTATTTCTAGCTTTTGTGTCTCAATCTATATTTCACACCACACCCTCCACCAGAGTTCCAGTGTCCAGTGGGTGGTTGGTGGGTGATGGAAAGAGGAGGAAAGGGTGGGGTTAAACAACTAATTTTCAACAAAGGTGCTAAGAGCATACACTGGAGAAAAGAAAGTCTTTTCAATCAATGTTGCTGGCAAAACTACACAAGCACATACAAAAGAATGAAACTAGTGAGTCTCTCACACTATACGTACAAATTAATTTAAAATGGGTTTAAGATTTGCCTGTAAACCCCGAATTCATCAAAAAAACACATAGAAGAAAGCACCCATAATATACTCCTTGACATCAGCCATGTATCTTTTCTCCTGGTCCTTGTCTCCATTTCCTCAGGTTCCGAAGATGTCCACCTGTTTGTTTTCTGTTGCATCCACACTGCCTGACTTTTCAATCACTTAGTAAATTCTCTTTGGTTGACCCCTAAGGGTCAAGTACTGTCCCCTACATTGGGAGCACAGAGAAAAAGTCCTATCCTCAAGTGGAAGAGAAAAACCAGTACAGGTAGCTAGGAAGTGGCTGTGCATTGTGATGAGGGTTCTGGGAGTGGTAGGAATGTAGCAACTCTGAAATCAGAGAAGAGTTCTTGGCCCCATGGGAGATGAGAAGAGTTGGTCAATGTTTCAGAAGGAGGTGAAGCCTGAGGCAAACTTGGAAGGGAAAGAATATTAAATCAGGTGAAGTAGAGGGGCAGCCTATTTTAGATAGAAAGTGCAGCTCTTCAATTTGCTGCAAGAGAGCATATTGTGTGCACAGGGACGTGTTAAGAGATTATCTTAGTTATTAGTTTCTGGAAGTAGTCAGCCCTTTGAGCACCTCGCTCTATGCATGATCATGGGTTGATGAGAAAAAAAGGAGAGTTTGTAACTCATGGGTGACCTGCCTTCCAAAATTATGCTTGTGAGTCAGCAGCTTGGAATGTGGAATACATTTTTCCCACAGAAAACAATGGTCTCCATGGTAATTAAATTCCCAGGCCAGCCCATAAAAAAAGCCTATGTAACTCATAATCTCAAGGATCATGCTGTATTAATAATACCGTAGATGCTAATGGCCATGTGAAGCTGTACTTCCGTGGGAAAATCACTTGCCTGTTTCAACCATGGGTCTCAGAAACATGCTTTCCCATTGAAGTTTCAGCGGTATGTGAAGAGACCCTTGCTTTGCTGGCCCTCCAGATGGTAAACCAGTGAAGTCAGGAATTTTCTCAACTTCAGCTTATTACCGGTGTCTCATGGAAACAGGGAGAGGATATAACAGGGAGAGAGACAGAAATAGGTAATCTATCAGAAAGCAGAAGGATACAGGAAGAAAATGGCAACAAGGAAGCAATCCATTATGTAGAAGAGAAATATGGTCCTTAGCATCAGTGGAGGCAAGAACGAAGATATAGCTGGATAAGTGGGTCTTTGACCAGGGTGGGTCTGGGAAATGTGGGAAGGAGTTAGAACTTAA
>RJWH01010221.1:0-17987 GCA_004363575.1 Solenodon paradoxus
ACTTTGAGAAGTAAACACCCCCAGATGCAGACCTGCCACTGGTTGACGCACAGGAGGGACACATTTAAACAACACTTGAAAGGCTGTGAAATTGCAATTAAACTTGAAGCCACAACCTACAGGACACACTGTCAGAACTTGAAGCCTGAACGGGGCCAGTGGCCTGCAAAGCAGCACCAACAACATTCTCCTTATGATTTTAACACGACCCCGAGGCTTAACACTGTACTTGCAGTGTACTGGCTATAACCCTAAATTAGTCAGTGTCCAAAGAATCAGGAAAATGATGCTGGTACATGAAAACACAATCAGCAGATATCAGTCCTCTCAGTAATAATCTCATTACAGAGTTATTCGATTTTTACCAACAAAGACTTTAAAGTAGCTATTATAATGCTGCATTAATAAGTAAGGATGAACACTTTGAAAAATGAAAGACAAAGTATCAGGTATCAGCAAACAAATAGCAACTTTAAAGAAGGAACTGGAATTGCTTAATAGAATGAAGGTAAGAGAGTGAATTTTTAGCTAGATCCAGTAAAAATTACCCAAGTTGAATAAAAGAAAATGGAAAAGATGAACAGTCTCAGGAACCCGAGACATAATAGCAAATGCAGCTTTGTGAGGCAGCATGTCTCAATATAGTGAAGGCCATTTATGGCAAACCCAGAGCCAATATCCACCTCATTACAAGCTGAAATATTTTCCTCTTAGATCAGGGACAAGACAGTGATTTCTATTCAGCAACATAATACTGCACATCATAGTTGGAACAATTAGCCAAGAAAAAGAAAATATGTCCATGTTGCAAAGAAAGAAATAACATCTCTGTTAGATGATAGGATCTTATAATAGAAAGCCCTAATACTTCTCCCTAAAAGACTATTAGACCTAATAAACACATTCAGTAAAATTATAGGAGAGCAAATCAATATTCAAAAATAGGTTGCATTTGTATAAATGAATAATTAACTATCAAAAAGAAACATTTAGAGAGCAATCCCACTTACAATTGAATCAAAAATGAAAAAATACTTAGGAATAAGTTTAAACCAGGAAATGAAAGATCTGTATACTGAAAATTATAAGGCATTAATGAAAGAAAATGAAAACAAAGAAATGAGAAGACATTCCATAATTATGAAATGGAAAAATTAGTATTGTTAAAATGTTTATAATACCAAAAGCTATTTAGAGATCAGTGCAAATCTAGCAAAATTGTAACAGTATTTTTCATAGAAGTAGAAAACTTAATATTAAAATCTGCATAAAACCACAAAAGATAGCCAAAGGAATCTTGACAAAGAAGAACAAAGTAGAGGCATCACTCGTACTGATTTTTAACTCAAAATAGTGTGTTAGCTTAAAACTAGGCACACAGATTAATGAAAATTAATCAAGAGCATATATATGATCTTTTACCTCAAAACAAAGGAGCCAAGAATACACAACCAGAAATGGATAATTTCTTCATAAACAGTATTGAGAAAACTGGGTGTCAACACTAGACAGAAAATCAACACAAAATGGATTAGACTTACCGTTAAGACCTGAAATTATAAAATTCCTAGAAGAAAACATGGGAGTAAACTCCTTGATCAGTTGGTCATTTTGATGATATTTCAGGTTTGACATCAAAAAGAAAGGCAACGAAACCAAAAGTCAACAAATGGGTCTATATCAGACTACAATTTTTCTGACTCCAAGGGCCACTATCATCAAAATGTAAAGGCAAGTTGCAAAATGGAAGAAAATACTTGCAAACCACATAGCCAGTGAGGGGTTGATACCCAAAATACATAAAGAATTCATATAACTCAAAAGCAAAAGTTATACAACCCCCTTTAAAAATGGATAAAGGACCTGAATAGACATTTTTCCAAAGAAAATCTACGAAAGGCCAATAAACACATGAAAACGTGCTGAAACATTACTAATTGGAGAAATGCAAATCAAAACCACAATAAGATATTACCTCAGATGTGTTAGAATGTCTGTTATCTAAAGGACCAGAGATAGCACATGCTGTGAAGGGTATAGAGAAAAGAGCACTTGTGCTCTCTTGGTGAGAATGAAAATTGGTACAACTATTACAGAAAATAGTATGGAGTTTCCTTGAGAAATTAAAAATAGAAATGCCATGGTATCCAGTTATCTTAATTCTGGGTACATAATGAAACAATCATTATCCTAAAAGAAATAAGGCAGAGAAAGATGACTAGTATATATGTTATCTCTTATACATATGTGGATTTAAAAAGTGGAACATGTCGGGACAGAGTAGAATTTCCAGGGGCTAGAGACTGAGGGAACGAGGGAACAATTGCTAAGACTTCAAACTGAGTTGTAAGGTGAATAATTTCTGAGGATCTAATGTATCATATGGTGGTTATAGCTGATAGTACTATATTTTATAATTTTAATTTTCTGAGAGAGTATAACTTAAATACTTTCACCAAAAAATTCCACCCCAGTCAATATGTGAGGTGGTGCATTTATTTCTTAACACAGTTGTTGCAATCCTTTCCTGTATATGTATATCAAATAATCATACTATATACTTTAAATATCTTACATTTTGTCAGTTATACTGCAAAAAATCTGAAAATCAAATATGTGATAAAAATATAATTCTCCAAACATAATTTCACCAACTTAAATGAAGTGGGGAATTCTTTAAAATTCACAGAGTATCAACATTTGCTGAAGACAAAAAAGATAACCAATTAAGCCCACCACTGTTAAAGAGACTGAATTCATAGTTAAATTCTTCCAACAAGGAATTCTACAGTACAAAATAATTACAACAGCAATGTCGACCGAACATTTAATGAACAATAACACCAATTCTACAGTGCATTCCAGAAAATTGAAGTGTTGGGGGAAGGTTCTTCCAAATTCATTTCTTGAGACCACCAGTACACTGATATCAAAACCATCCAGAGAGAGTAATAAAAGTAAAACTACAAAACAATATCCCTCATGACCAGAGATGTAAAAATCCTCAACATAATGTTACCAGATGAAATCTACCAATATAAAAAAGACCCGAGTAATTGGAGAGACTTTCTGTGTTCATAGATTGTAATATTTGACCATAGGATTTAAAGTTTTCCTATGTTGATCTATATATTTAGCATAATCCCAATCAAAAGTCCAGCAAAAAATTTCTGAATATGTATTGGTTAGCCATTGCTGTATCACAAATTACCCCCTCTCAAGTGTAGTGACTTAAAATAACGTACATTTATTATCTCACAATTTGTGTGCTTAAGGAATTTGGATATAAATCAGAAAATTTGCTCCTCTGTTTTGGATCTCTCAGAGGCTGCAGTTGAGGTGTTGGAGCTGTATTCCCCTTAAGTCTTGAGTGGAGAAGGATCCACTTTCAAGCTCATGTGGTTTCGAGTAGGATTCCATTCCTTGTGAGCTGTTTAACTAAAGGCCTCCAGGTCTGTGAGGCAACAGTCTGGAGGCTTCTGTGTGAGCTTTTCTAACATGGCAACTGAGAGATAGAGAAAGGGTTGGGAAGAAGAAAAGACAGAGGAAGAGAGGAGTAGAGAAAGAATAGAGAGAGTGTGTGCACACTGGAAATTTTTAAAAATCGTGGTGAAATACTTATATCCCCAACTCCTAGGCACATCTTTTTATACCCAGCTTCATAGGTTCAGGGAACTATATTTTTATTTCGTGTTATAAATCTCAGCTCTTAACAGAAAAGCTTTTAGAATAGTCTTTTATTTTTGCTACATTGTATTTATTTATTTTTATTGAGCTAGTATTGATTCACAGCGCTATATGTTTTAGATACGCAGGTTACATCTTCTTCAAATAGATAACACAATCTACCCACTGCCACATTTCTACTAGTCCCCCACCACTGTCCAGTGGACCCCGCTACTCTTTGCACCCCATCCCTCTGGTAACCTCAGTTCCATTGTCATTGTCCAAGGAGTCATTTTTGTCTTGTCTTTTCATTTTGTTTCTTTATCTTCCACATGTGAGTGAGATCATCCAGTATTTGTCTTTCTCCTTCTGATTGATTTCACTTAGCATCATCCAGAGAGGTTTGTTTTAGCATAACGGCCCGAGGGAGAAGAGGAAATGACCTAAGTATCTCCCTGCAGGAGATTTTCAGGCAGATGAAACAGCAAGTGCAGAGGTCTGAAGGATGGATGTCTGGAGGATTTAAGACAGCAAGGACACTCGTATGACAGGCAAATAAGCTGCAGAGACGGGTGGAGGACATGAGTGAAGAGAGATAACAGCAGGCCAGGGAGATTAGCTGGTTGAATGTGTAGATGAACTACAGGAAAATGTTCATCATCTTTCCTTCACAATATATGTTAATGTTTTGAAATCTATTTCCAAGGGAGCAATCTCTTTATGTCTAACATGATCTGTTAGTCCTCCGTTGAATATTAGCAGCTCAGTGTGGTCCAGTTTCTAGATGGCATGACTGTTCATTCGTTAGTTGGTCATCATCATCCTTAGCAGTTTCACTTGGTTATTAAATTCTTCCTCCATTTTCAGTTCTGTTTCTTGCAAAGACCTTATTTTGCCATCCTGCTTCCCTTTTGACATTCTTTTTTTCTGAACTGTTTGATGATTCCTCAACTCCCTCTTCCGTTTTGCGGTCCCGGACCGGATTTGAAATTTTATTAGGAATCTGACCTAAGGTTGTACATAATGGCTAATATATTCTATTTCAAGTTTGAATAACACAAAATCAAAGGCCGTGTATTTTCAGTTATACATGGAAGTCTGAACTTCTCTGAGAAAAGGCATATTTTGCCGGTTTTCAGACAGTTATTTTTTAAAGAGATACTCCTGTCTTGAAACTGCTACCTGGTTCAACATTGTGTACTGGCTCTTGAATTTGAGTTTTCAGGGACAGATTATTCACTCTTTTCTCTTAATGCTCAATGTTTTAAGCTTTCAAAAAAACCAATACACGGAACTCCCTAGACATAGATGAAAAAAATAAAATAAGGGATGATCCAAGTGAAGAATCTTTTTTAGATTTTTAAACAAGTTTAGTGTATGAATAATGATATGCAATTTAGAAATCATTCTTTTTCACTACGTGTTAAAACAGGTTGTATCAAAAAGAGAAAATTTGACTTTCCAACCTTCCATCATCGGGGCAAAGTCATCAGTGAACTGAGGGGCATGTCTTTTCTTGCCAAGGATAAGAGGAGCCTGTATTCTTGGCATCAGTAGGTACTAAACCAAGAAATGACTATCACCATACTGAAGAGAGGAGGGGAGATCATTAGTGATCCATTGTGCATTCATCTCCCTCTCTTCAGACTGTCCCCTGCTGGGTATATGCCAAACAGATAAGAGTCTATCTTATTTTAAAGGCCTATTTTTTTTTTCTCTGGAAGACTTTCTCTCTGGCAGGGGGCATTGCCCATGGATCAGTAAATAAGCACACCAGGGTGACCGCTTTAGATGGAAGGGAATAGAATTTCTCTTTGGAGATTCTCTCAGATAAACTTTGCAGATTGGTTTTCATTAAATGCAGATAGAAAAGGCAAGTTTGTGCATAGCATTTTCTGCTAATATCATATATCTACTCTATACATATATATATAGTATGAATCCAGCATTAATTTTTATACACACACGAGAGAGAGAGAGAGAGAGATATTGTCATTTTAATCAAACTGCCTGCACAGAAACATCCAGAATGTTTAGCTAACTATTTGGAGATAGAAACTCCAAATTTGGTAATTTTGCTTAGATTGTTTATTAGTATTACTCATGTTCTTATAAAAAAACTGTTAGATTAATCTATTCGCTGTTAGGTTATTAAATAAGTTGATTCTCATGAATTTAAAGATTTTTTAAATGAGTAGTTATTGGTTAAAAATATTGAGGCCATATAATGCAAAGGATAAACAAAAGTTAGGTTATGAAATATGCTTTTTCAAAAACTACAGATTAAAATGCAGTGCAAAGATATTTGTGATTTAGGAAGTGTATTTGATGTTGAAGTGTTGCAGATTCTAATCCACCGTGATGTCATGAAACTATTTCTAGCTATTTCCAGTGCCGCTACCAGCACTAAATGTGATGATGGAAACTCATGGGAATTTATCTCACTTAGAAATTTATTAGAATTTACCAATTGCTTCAGAGGAACATTTTTCTGTAGGACCCAATACTGAACCGAACCCAGGGGTGACACCTAATGACATTTTTAGCATAGAAACCTTAAGAAAACTAGCCTAGAGTAGTTCCATAGTTATGTTCTCATCTCCTGGTGATATTTCATCATGAAAGTATTCCCAAATCAGGCCCAGGCATGGTGAGTGGTCCTCAGGAGGGTAAAGTTCGCTGGTAATAGCTGCATATAAATAGTCAATTATATAGTAGGAAAGATTCAAATGGAGTTTTCCCAGGAGGAATAAACTTTGAGATGAGAAAAGAACAATGCCATGATATTCTTTGTATAAGAAATTGAGAAGTGGGCCCTCAAAGCAATATCAAGCTGACCTCCAGAGAGCTTACTGCTTGCTATAAATTATCTAAAATTTAAAATGTTAATTTATGTGTCATATTTTGAGTTTCCTCTTTCATGCAATGAATAGCTAATAGCTGCATTAGTAAGGAAGGAAGGTATATTGTAAATTTTTTAAAAAAATGATGCTAATCTTTCCCCTGATGCTAGATTTTTATTTATTCATTTATATGTGCAAAGACTATTAAAATGAAGTTTGTGGGGGTTGTATATTTTCATCAGTTCTATGCATTTAAGAAAATCATATGGATGTTACTTATCTAGAAATGAAAATAAAGTAACCGATCCAATTATGCAGTAGTTCTCAGAATTCAGAATCACTCGGTGGTTTGTTCAGACAGAAATAGCTGATCCTACTACCAACATTTGTGATCCAGTAGGTTTGGGCTTGTGCCCAAAATTTGGAATTTAAGGTTTTAGATGATTATGATGCTGTTGATCCTGGGGCCATACTTTGAAAACTGGAATTGAGAGTTTTACACAAAGAAAATTGGGAGCTATTGACCGTATAGAAATTCTATCAAAGACAAATGATAAATTCACCCTTTTCTAAAAAGATCTTATTTGTTAGGGATAATAGAGTATTAATTCTAAGTAGTAAATGACTATCAGGCATCAATCATATCATACTCAGATATATATTTTCTGTCTTCCGTCTTGAAAGTTTAGACTTGACTCCTCCCTGATACCAAACAATATGTTTTAAAAACAATTAGGTTGCTAACTTTTTTTAAAAATGACTAGCTTCAACATAAGTAGATAAATTAATACCCTTTGTTAGAGTTTTTTTTAAAGGGAAGATGCAGGCAGGAAAAGAGAGAAGGAAGAAACTGTTTTATTTAGTTATACATCTTGGTTGTTGCCATCAGCCCTGGAACGTGAACCCTGAGCCTTGGGATGTATGTGGACTGTGCCCAACCCCCACTCCACCATTGCATGCTGCTATTTTTAATCCAAGCCTTTTGATTCTTCTTTATTCATACAGTAACTGTTGTAAATATATTCCATATATACACTCATATAGTTTTATACATATTACATTTGAGAAAATAGATACATACATCTTTCAAGAAAATATTAAAGCTACGGTTACCTTCAGCTGAGGGCTTTCTACTAAAGTGCCACCATCATCATCATCACCTGGGAAATGCACAATCCTGGCCCCACCCCAGATCTGCTACATTGAAATTTGCATTTTAACAAGAATTCTAGATTATTCATTTTCGTATCAAAATCTGGGAAGATTTGCTCAAGGAATATTTTTTAACAAATCAGATTTGTGATGTTGGTGCAGAATCAAACTTTTGGATGATCAAAGTGAAGCAACTGTGGCTTGGCAGGCAGGGGAATCAGACCTGATTCGGTGTCATTGCTGGGAGGCCTGGAAGCTCGGAGCTGTCGACTGCTCTGACATTGGTCATGCTGAGTTTTTCTGTCTGTGTAAAAGAAACCCATTAATTAAATAGCCTTAGATTATAAACAACAGGGAAAAAATCAATTAGAACACCTTGGAAAGTGAGACACTACTGGGAAAATTCCTCATCAGATAGCCAGCTTTTCTTGAGGGCGAAGGTAAAACATGACCTCTCCCTTTCACCAAGTATTAGTGGTCAGAAAATAGTCATGGGGAAACTACTGCTTTACCCAAACCATTTGACACTTTTTTTTATCCATAGATAGTAACCATCCTGAACAGGGGTTGATTTCTTTCAGCCAAAGAAAATGTACAGACTAACCAGTGCAAAGGAAAGGTATACAAATTCAGCACTATTGTTCCATTATTTGATTTTGTTACTACTTCTTATGTTTTGTCAAGTTCTGGCTTAAATCTGGATTGTCCGGTAATAGTAAATAGAAATAATACCATTTGTTGCAGTTGAAATTTTAGTCCAGAGTAGCTTGCTTTCCAGTTTTGGTAAGTGATCAAAATGGCTTTATAAAGTTTCATTGTGACACGGACAGCCCCCCGTGGTCTCTTTCCTTCCCCTCCTGTGCTACTGCACCCTTTCTCCATCCGTAGTTGGATGGGTCTTTTAAAAACATTGCACATCATTCCTCTGCTCAGAAGCCTCCAGGGGCATCCCATGACATTGGAATAAATTTCAGAATCCTGATTCTGACCTCCAGTGTCATTATCTGGTCGGTGATTAAGTCTTTCTTTATCTTGCTGCCTCCTTTCCTCATACTCCAGTCCTTTCCTTGATTGGTAAACATGGTAGAGCCTTAGGGTCCTTGCACCTACCGTCCCTCACAAGACTCCCTTCCTCACTTCTGTTTCTACTCCAGTCACTTCTATGATGGAACTCCTCTGGCGACCCAGTCCAAAACTGTGCCTCTCTAATTTTATAACCCCCTTGATATTTGTTAGTTTTATTCATTCTGACGTTATAGTAAAAAAAAAAAAAGTCTTTGCTTATTATCTCTTTCCTACTAGACAAGCCTTGGTCTGTTTTATGTCTCATTCTAATTCTATGTCTGGCACACAGAGAAGGTTCAATAAATATTTATTGAGTGAGTTACATAATCCAGTTAACTCATTCCATGCAGTATCCATATGAGTTAACTCATATTTTCCTTTCTGTTGGAGGGCAGTTCTACAGAAAGCAAACTACTATTTCTTTACTGAATATTGTCCTGTACATTTATTATCTCATTTTTATTCACAATGGACCTGTGAAGAAGTCATCGTCCTCATATTATTAATCAGTAAATGGAGACTTTGAAAGTTTAAGTGGTTTAGCTACGTATATAAAGAGAATGAAAAAGGATGGCATTCTATAAAGTAAGTGACACCATATAGAAAGCAAAAAATAAGGCACAGATGATTAGACATTACTACTATCCCTTATAACTTATGAAGAATGAATATGCAGAAATCATAGAGAACACTTAGAAATCAGCTAGAAAAATATATATGACCCTATAGAAAATGGAGCAAAGGTTATGAACAGGTACTTTTAAAAATAATTTTGAGTGGTTGATGAACAGGTGATGATTTACCTGACTACAAATCAGGAAATTGCAAATTAAAATGAGATTCAATTCCATACTCATCAGACCAGAGGAAGTTAGAAAATCTTAACATTTATCAATTATGGGTAAATAGGAGTCTGTATATTAAATAAGTAGTGGGAGTTTACATTGGTAAAGGTGAATCTGTTTATACATTATGACCTAGCAATTGCTTTTCTAGGTATGTATTCAAGGGTGATATTGGAAATATTTAATAACTTCAATTAGAGGCACCAAGCAATCACAATATACACATGCCGCAAATGGCTGACATATTGGTATATTTCACTTGAATATCAGTCCTATATGTGCCTTAGAGAAACTCCTGAATTCATATACAGAGATAGGTGTAAGAATATCTATTAACTAGTATTGTTTGTAATTGCAAGTAAAAACCCCACCAATAACTAAAAACAACCCTGAAAATAACCGATATGCCTATCTCTAGAGTAATGGATAATTGCATCAAGCTAAAAAGCTTCTGTACAGTTAAAGAAACTTGTTTCAAAATAAAAAGTTTATTATACTGAATGGAAGAAAATATTTTCCCTTCACACCTCAGACAAGAGGTTAATGTCCAGAATACATAAAGAACTCATAAATTTAACAAAATAAAGAAGCAATCCAGTTAAAACTGGGCAGATGTCTTTCATAGACACTTTTCTAATGATGACTACATACAAATGGCCAACAGTTACATGAAAAGATATTCTAATTCTCTTGTCATTAGGGAAATGCAGATCAAAACAACAATGAGATGTCACCTCACACCTGTGAGAATGGCTGTTATCCAAAATAAGGAAAACAGCATGTGCTGGAAATGATGTGGAGAAAAGGGAACTCTTATACACTGTTGGTGGGAGTATAAAATGGTGAAACCATATTGGAAGACAGTATGGTGATTTCTCAAAGAATTGAGAATGGAAATTCCATATGATCCAGTTATTCCTCTACTGTGTATTGGACGTAAAAACACAACAACAATTACTTGCAGAGATATATGCACTATCACAGCATTGTTCCTTATAGCCAGGAACTGGAAACAGCCGAAATGGCCATAAACAGATGAGTAGATAAACAAGATGAGATATATATGCCATGGAATACTATGCAGCCATCAAAAGGAGAAATTTTGCCATTCATCATAGCCTGGATGAACTTGGAGAGAATTATACTTAGTTAGATAAGCCAGAAGGAGATAGACAAACATTGTATGATATCACTTATGTCAGGTGTATAGAGATAGAAAACAAATGAATGAACCAAATTAAACAATGATAGATTTCCAAAAAAAAGATAACTAATTAAAACAACAGACTAAGTGGGAAAAAAAAAACCACATCAGAGGTGAAGGAAGAGATGGGGGTGGTGTTAGGGGCAAAAGGTGTAACGGGGGTTAATTACACAGTGAAAGGGAAAAAAGGAAGTGGAAAATTTACTGTATTATATACAGATGTAAATTTGATATCATGCAAACCTCAAACTTAATGTTAAAATGCAATATTCCTTCTATAAAGTCAATTAAAAGAAAAAGAAACTTAAGAAAAGTGGGTTTGAGAAGTCTTCCTTCATCCGAGAAATCTTTCCACCAGATATTATACTCATCAGTAAATGCCCATCGTGCTTTCTGCTGGTAGAGGTAGTTTAGGGGTAGTAGTCTGTGTCAGAGCATGTACCAGAGCTGCGTCTTGTAAGTCACGGAACTGTTCAGGATGGTGCTAGGAATAACAGGGGCTTGACAATAGCTGCACAGAGGCGTTTTTGGCTACCCAGAGAAATGGATTAAACAAGAAAAGGGCTCTAATTCTGCCCCTCCTCCTTGCCTCAGCACACTGGAAGAAGTAGACTGTTTGAATCTATATGATGTTAGAAGTTTTTAATCTGGATGGATCACTAATTTTAATAATTAGATAGAGCCAGAAGGTTATGGTTTTTGGCCTGATGTGCTTTTCAGGAAGAGAAAGTTATTCACACAGTAGAGTTGATGACAAAGACTGAAATAAATGTATTTTATATTCGTAAAAAATTGTTGCAACCCACAGCCAGCATCATAATCAGTGGTGAAGAATAGAGAGCCTTTCCCCTAAGATCTGGAACAAGACAAGGCTGCTCTCTCACCACTGCTATTCAACATACTTCCGGAAGTTTGGGCCAGAGCTATAGCGATAGGCAAGAAAAGAACATTAAAGGAATTAAAATTGGAAATGACTATATAAAGCCATCATTATTACAAATGACATGATAGTATACCTAGAAAATCCTCAAGACTCCACAAAAATTTGCTAGATACAATGAGTATAGCAAAGTGGCAGGATATAAAATCAACAATCGAAAATAAGTAGCATTCATGTATTCAAACACTGAAGTAGAAGGAAAGGATATTAAGAAAGAAATCGCATTCACAATAGCACCAAGAAAGATCAAATACCTGGGAATAAATTTAACAAAGGATATGAAAGATGTCTACGATGAAAACTACAGGACCTTATCAAAAGAAATAGAAGATGACACAAAGAGATGGGAAAACATTTCCATGTTCAAGGACTGGAAGAATCAGCATAGAAATTGCCCATCCTATTCAAAGCAATATATAAGTTGAATGCAATTACCATAAAAATACCAGGGACATTTTTTCAAGGAAATAGAGCACATAATACTGAAGTTTATGTGGAACCCCAAAAGCCACAAGTGGCCAAAACCATCCTAAGAGGAAAAAAAGAGCAGCAGAGGAATCACACTCCCTGACTTTAAACTATGCCACAAAGCAACCATGATGAAGACACTATGGTGCCAGAACAGCAACAGAATGCCAATCAGTGGAATCGAATTTAGAGTCCGGAAATGAAGCCATTCTTATACGGACAGTTAATCTATGCCATAGGTTCCAAGAGTATACAATGGAGGAAGGAAAGTGTACACAACAAATGGTGTTGCAATAACTAGAAGGACATCTGCAAGAAAATGAATTAGATTACTCTTTAGTGCTGTGCACAAAAGTTAGCTCAAAGTGAATCTACGACCGGGACATTAGACCTGAAACTACAAAACTCTTAGAAGAAAATACTCCCTGACCTCACTCTCAAAGATGTCTTTGCAGAAGGAACAGTGACAACAAAAGAAACTAAAGCAAAACTACCCATCTGGGGCTTCATCAAACTGAAAATGTTCTACACAGCAAAACAAACCACCACTAAATCAAAAAGACAACTCACAGAATTGGAGAAGATATTAATACAACATACGTTAGATACAAGCTTAATCTCCAAAATGTAAAGAGTTCATACACCTCAACAATAAAAAATAATGATTCACTCAAAAAGTGGGGAGAAAAACTAAATAGCCACCATCCAAAGAAGACAGACATATAGATGGCCTACAGATATCTGAAAAAGTACTTTACATCACTCATCATCAGAGAATTGCAAATAAAAACCACAATGAGATGCCACCTCACACCAGTGAGAATGGCCTCTATCAGAAAGACTGGAAATAGCAAGTGTTAGAGTGGATGCAGAGAAAAAGGAACCCCCCTACACTGTTGGTGGGAATGCAAATTGGTGCAACCTCTTTGGAAAACAGTATGGAGATTCCTCAGACAAATAAAACTGGATCTACCATTTGATCCAGCAATCCTACTCCTGGGCATATACCCGAGAACACAAAAACACTAATGAGGAAAAAATATCTGCACCTCCATGTTCACAGCAGCACAATTCACAATGGCTGAAAAATGGAAACAAACAAAATGCCCATCAACACATGACTGGAGAAAGAAGCTGTGATCCATATATACACTCAATGGAATCCTGTGCCGCTGTTAGAAAAATGAGACTGTGCCCTTTGCAACAATCTGGATGAAACTACAGGGGATCATGTTACGGGAAATAAGTCAGTAAAAGAGAAATACAGGATTATTTTACTCATGTGGAATATAATGAAATAAAACAAACAAATCCCAACTAAAATAGCAGGACACAGGACTGTGGTCGTGTGTGTGTGTGTGTGTGTGTGTGTGTGTGTGTGTGTGTGTGTGTGTGTAAGAGGGAAAATGTGGAGGTAAAGGACATCGGAACTATGTTGGGAGGTGTGATGTGAATTATAGACCATGATGCAATTCAGTCTCCTCCAGTGAAGATAGCATTGTGAACTTAAATAACAAATATGTGAAAAATGATCACATAGATCATAGAATGGCATGCTATTTAACTATCGAAATGAATGAAACTAATATACACAAATGAGTTTTGCTTAATTTTACTACATGCGAACTCAAAGTCATTTGTATAACATGTAAACTTGAAAATAATACCGTGTATTGTTCATGAGAACATGTCTGTGTAGTTAATGTCTAAAATATACAAAGAAAGGATATATGCCAACTCCAGGGGAGTAGTCATCCCCGCAGTGTCAGGAAGGGGAATAGGATAAGGTAGGATAATTTTAGTACTCTCTAATCTTTAATTTTGTAGCAGTACATTTGGCAAAATACTATATTGCTAAATTTAGGTGTATAAGTCTTTTCCTGAAAAAAAAAATGTAAATTTTATTATCTTTCAAAAAAGGGACTGCAAATAATATGGTGGAACTTTTATTGGGTTCACATCTGTCTGCTTTCAAAACTTTTCACTACTTAAGATTCCAGGGAGAGGCCTTAGCCCTACTTCACAGATGCAGCTTCCTCTTTCCAATACTCTTTCCAGTACTGGTAGGGACCCAGTTGGACAGCAGTGTCACGGTGGTTATTTGTATAGTGATTATATCCCTGGAGTTTCCAGATTGATCTTAGGCTACATAATTCTCTACCCAAGGAGTCCAAGGTGGTCAAATGGTGGCATCGCTGGCAGAATAATGATTGCTCTCTTTGCTCTTTCTGGAATCAGATGGGTTAGGGCACAGGCGCTAGAATGGGATTTGTGGACCTGCCGGACTCCACAACTCAGAAGTTTTCACATCACTCTAAACACATGGCTTTGTCTTTGCAGCTATGTTTTCCTCACGTTGCCACCTCTGGGTAAGGCAGTAGGATGGAGCACTTCTGGGTGCCCTGTGCAGTCTCTTGAGTTGCTGTGTCCTTGTTTCTGTAGGTTTTGCACAGCAGCACAAGTGTTGCATGTAGTCTGGAAATTTTCTCGACCACCTTGTGGCTGGGGGCTCAGCACGCCCTGTGGTTCACCAGAGAGAGGTTTCTGAATAGAAATTGTGCCATGCTCCAGTGATGGGATTCATTTGCCCTGGCAATCGTGGCATATCGGACCAGGGATCTTGGCCATTTCTTTTATCTACACGGAATTGTTGAGTTAGGAGCTTCTGGGGTTTAGAGTTGAGATTGATGAGAAGTGTATAAATCCTTCCTGGTGGTAGAAATGGGTAGATAGGTTACAGACTTTCATTTCTAAGCTGAATAAGTTCCAGGATCTAATGTACAGCATGTGATCATGGTTAATAAGAATGTATCATGTACTTGAAAGCTGTTAAAAAGAATAGGTCTTAAATGTTCTTGCCACAAAAGTGAAGTGATAATAATGTGACATGATGAAAATGTTGGCTGACACTATGATGGTAATTTTTTGCAATGTATAAGTGTATCAAATCAGCATGCTGTTCACCTTGAACTTGTGCAATGGTATAGATCAATTATATCTTAACACAACTGAAAAAAAGCTCTTCAACTTCTAGCCCTACCATAATCCCTGGTATGATTGACTATTTCAAAATATCCATAGGAGTCTATCTATATGATAGCAAAGGAAATATTTGGTAAAATAGCAAAAAAAAAAAAAATACTTGGGAAGAAAAATCCTTGAAATTTTTCCTTTGAACCTGCCAGTTTTGCTTTTGCAACATCATTTCTTCAATGGTTTAGTCTACATTGAACCACATAGTTTGTTTTCCTCCTTCTTAAGGTTCTTTGACCTCAAGTGATATTCTGTACAACCTTGAGATTTATGTTTTCTGGCACATTCAATATTGTACTCTAAGATATTTTTTGAAGTGACAGTGTGATTAATATTTATCTCATTTTCTACATGGACCACTTAAATCTCAGCAGAGCAAGCTGATAAATTGAGATAACATATCAATAATAAATGGATGGGATATGATAATGAATTAGATCTCTGGTAAATAAGAAAAAAAAAACGTTGAATTTTAGAGTTACCCTAAATCAATTTCTTTGTGGTTTATCAGAAGTAGATAGTGCCAGGAAACAGCTTTGTCTTATCTAAATCGCAAGTGTAAAGCTCAACATGTATTTTAGTGCCAATATATAAATATCTAATATGATAATGAAGCGAAGTTTCATGTAAAAGTGTTTCGTGGCCAGATAAATTTGAGTGATAGAAACTGCTTATTTTAGTTGCATGAAAGTTTATTAATTGAACACTTTCAGATTTTGCCAAGAATAGGTTTGGGAAGCGATAATATAAATATTATTGTGAGTACTGTCCTTGAAAAATGGTCATTAAAATTCATTAGAAGTATATAGTGCTCATCAGATAATCTTATGAAAATTTCCAGAAATAGGATGGATTAAATATGTGATAAAATAAGTAATAATGGATATACCAATGAGTTGATTCTCTAGATAGTATGAAAAGGCTCAAATTTCAAAGCGGTGTCTAAAAGGAAGGTTGACAGCCTGTGCCTGACAGCTAGAACTGCTAACGGAATCCTTAATTTAATAAACGTATATAAGATTTCTTTATAAGGAAAACACTTTACTACTGTAGCCTCTAAGGTCCCTTTTCTCTGAAATTTATCTTCCCTCAAATGCAGGAATCCAGTCCTACATCGTGGCACTCACCTCATGACAGTGAAGTCTGAAGGAGTTACTGGTCACGCAGACTGGACGTGCGTGCGTGCGTGCGTGCGTTTTAGAAGAACCTCCCACCCCCATAATTAGGAGATTCTTTCCCTAAAAGCAGAGACACATAATTCCCTTTAGTTCATAATTTTATACTGATCCATATAAGATTAAAAGTAAAATGAAATGTCTTCTGTTGCTTCACGGGAAGATGCTGTGAAAGAGTGTATGTGTGTTGTAGGAGGAACCTGCGAACAGAACAAAAGCAGAAATACCTGTAAAGAGATGCACACGGCCATATTTATTGATTCCCAAGAGAATGAAAACAATATAAAAAATAGTATATGGGCCTTCCTTGGACACAAGTCTAAAAGCAACTACAGACTTCAAAAGGATTTTGTTGACTATGAGAAGCCAATTCAAATTGAAGTTTGAATGAGGGCCCCAGCCACACTAGTTTATTTATTGCTGAAATTTCACCACAAGTTACTAGCTTAGGACGATTGATTAAGCTGGGTAAACCTCGCTGCTGACAGCTCACCCTGTTAGAAAGGCTAGGGGAAAATAGAAGTCTGCAGCAGGAGAAAGGACCTGAAAGGTAATATTTACATGAGCCGGGAAAGCAGTATAACAGGCTTTCACTACTTTTTGTGCTCGACAAAGAGAAGATGTCAAACTTCTGTGAACTTGAATGGCACTGAACAGCTTCAGCAGTATCTGGGAAGTGAAATGAAGGAGTCAGCATAAAAAGAGAGGACCAGTCCTTCCCTTTTTCCACTTAATTATAGATTTTTATCCAATCAATACACCAAGAAATCCTGAATTACCATTTTTTTTATTAAGGGAAGGGCACTTGGGTTACAGGAAAGGGAGGAGGAGGAAAGAAATGTTTTGCTGACTTTCTTAATATTCTTTTAGAAAATACTTGCACCTAGCTTTTTATTTTTACATTGGATTTTCAAGGTCAGGTGGAAAAACAAAGATGGCTTATCAATTCCTCTCCTTATTCCCTTTGTGTATACAAAGAATTTTAACACTTATTTATTTTCAAGAGAACATCTCTGTTCATTTTTGCCATGCATCTCCATTAGGGAAAATTGTCCACCTTGAACCCCTCTGTGTTGATGGCAAGACATTCTCTGGTCGGTTGCATTTCAAACCTGTCAGAGCCAGTGATGTACTCCAGGCGCAGCCAAGTGCGAATGCTGTTAAAGCTGTTGGTTCAGATGACCTTGATATTGGGTTTCTTCATGAGTGCTGAAGTTTTCTTCTCTGCTGGTTTCTTACTTCTGATTGCTGCTGACTACTCAGAAATTGGACTTGTTTGATATGCTTCCAGTTTTTATAGAATTACAATTCCCTATAGGATCCTGTGTTTTTAGTGTCCCTATTTAATAAATACCTAAGGGAAGAGCTTAATTGGATTTTTATAGTAAATGCTCATCCTAGCAAAGTACACCTCATTGGAGTTTCTTCTCTATAATGAAAAGTCCACTGTCTCAACACAAATCTACTGTATGGCTACTTGTTCCTATGCTAAGGTGTTTTGGGCTGCTGGTCATACAATACTTAGCTAATAATGACTTAGGCAATACTGTTAAATATAATGTGAAGTACAGAGGTAGGGGACTCTTGGGTATATTT
>RJWH01010222.1:0-17985 GCA_004363575.1 Solenodon paradoxus
TTCAGTTGGTAAGGTCAATTTGTTTCCTGTTTTTCTATATTCTCCAGAAGCAGAAGTAATTACTCCATTTAAAAAATTTAAGAACACACTATTCTTGGGAAAAGGTACAAATTCAGAAGAGCTACAATTACTTAGTCATTATCTAAAACCTAACATTCCAATTCTACCTACATAGGCACCAGAACAAGCCCATGAAAACAGTCAGAGGTGTCCATTGCTGCTTGATATTGTGAAAACGTATAGGTGTTGACATTGCTCTGTTTCTGTGTTTCTTTATAGAAGTCATTTATCTATACTACTGGTTCACTTATTTGGAAGGTCCTTTTTCCTTCTGGGGCTGAAACAGACCTAGTAAAGACAGGATTGGTATATCTGGGCTATGTCAAGGAGGGCTCTGCCTATTAAATAAGAAGAACAAAGCAACACTGGGAGAGTCACTGTGGCAGCGACCCCATAGACGCGTAGGGGACTCATCCTTTCGTAATGTATTTTAAACTAATGCAAAATATCAAGTCCCAGCTGGATGTGAGTTTCTTTTCCTCCCACTTAGCCATCATGCATTATTCATGTGAAGTGACCTCACTTCCATGTCACAGGCAGATTGTAATGACAGAAGTTCCTTTGGTGCGGGCATACAGAAGGTCTGCTTTCCTGTTGCTCTAACTTGGTCTATTTCCCCTGTTTTATATGCTGACACTGAGACTGTCACTCCCCGGTGGTAATGAGCTAAAACAAGTGTTTAATCACTGCGGTTATCCCTCATTTCATCAAAGCCCATATGTACTCACCCCTGTCTTCTGTCTTCACAAGGAATCCTATATATCTGCCTGAATCCAAAGGTCCAATTCCTCACTGCTCTGACCCAAAGACTCTGCTAGCTGTCGTGTCTGGGACCTGGAGATGGTTACAGGCTGAGTGACTGATTTCTTCATTGATGAGTAATTGCTCCTATCTTGCTGACCCAAGTCTCATATTCATAGATCTCAATCAGTTAGAGATCTGACAGAATTACTAGAACCTCACCTTGCCTTTCTCCATCTTTCCTATCCCCACTTCTCTCTCTCATTTGACAGAGATTATTCAATAAAAATGTCTAAATATCTCTGTGATAGCCTGAAAATGTCCAGCTGCCAGAGAAGTCTAAATGTGAAAAATCTTCTTAAGAAGGAGTAGGATGATTGACAGAAACAGGTTCTAAAACAGGACATCACTAAAGAAAAAATATATTAGGGGACTGTCCTGAGAAGAATTTAATATTAATAACCACCCACAGTTACAGAGTATATGGAATAAAAAATGTTTGAGAAAGGGACTTTACAAAACTCAAGAGCTAATGGTTCTTTAAAGAATGAACTGTAAATTATTTTAGTGGTGTTCTTAGTCTATGAATATGTACAGATGATTCACCCGTAGATTTATATTTTAACGTGTCCTGACCTAAAAAAATACGGTAAATCAAGATAATATAATTTGTTTTATGCAAAGATGAGGAAAGAATTTTTTTTATAATTGCGTACTACCAATAACTTTCTGTGGTGTTTTTTGTTTAATAAGCACAGCAGGTAGGCAGCTTCTACTCAAGAGATTCTCCTGCAGGTCTCTAAAAACTGAACACTAAGAATTAGGTTACAACTTCATATCCCAACTCTCATAGTCATTCTTCTTCACCTTGATTTTCATAGCTAAAACTGCTTGACTCTATTGTGCAACTGTTTCTTCTCATTTGGACAGCCATTCAGATAGATTATAATAATAATTGTATACATTAATAGAATAATTTTCAAAAGGATGTGTACACTAGAATCAACTGTGGGGACTTCAAGATTGCATGGCCCTATCTCAGTTCTACAGCATCTGGAAATGGACTCAGATAATTTTTATATAGCAATCAATACATGATTAAGATGTGCATTCCTGTTAAGAACTTCTGGCTCAAGGGATATTTGAAGAAATTAGGTCATTGTGTTTACCATAGTTTCCTACTTCTATTGTAGAAAATTACCACAAGCTTATAACTTGAAATAACAAACATTTATGATATTACAGATATAAAAATGGGTCCCAGTAGACTAAAATCAAGGTATGTGCAGGGCTGCATTCCTATATGAAAGTTCTAGGAGATAAACATGTCCTTGCCATTTTCAGCTTCTCGATGCTACCTACATCCTTTTGTCTGTGGCCCACTTCTATCTTGAAAGCCAAAAATGGTTGGTCAAATCTTGGGATGCCGTCTCTATGATTCTGCCTCTTCTGCTTCCATCTTCTGTTTTTAAGGACCCTTGTAATTACATTGGTTCCGTTTGGATAATCCAGGGATAATCCACTTGATAATCCTCTTTAAGGTCATCTGATTAACAACCTTAATTCCATCTGTAACTATTGTTTCTCTAAAAGTTTATTGTGATAAAATACACACAAATGTATCTATCATCTTAGCCATTTTAAATGTATCAGTGGCATTATTAGTCATATTTGGCAACTATCACCACCATCCATCTCTGTAATTCTCTTCATCTTATAAAACTGAAATTTTATAAACTTCTCATTTCCCTCCAACCCCAAGCCCATGGCAACCATCAGAAGTATATTCTTTTAAAATATATCTGAGCAACTTGTTGTCATAGTTTCTTTGAAAGGCAAATTAGGTATCTGCATTATTATTGTTCATCTTTAAAAATATCTAGTACATTAAAATACTGTGGTAGTTAATGGAGAAATTCTTAACATTAATGCAAATATATGTCTACTTGTAAATTTAATCTGTCTTATGATATAACGTATTTATGGGTCCCAAATATTAGGACATAGATAACTTAGAGGGACCAATATTTTCCCTACCATAGAGTTCATCTTTTTCAATCATTTCATTTATCAGATGATGCAAAAGAGACACAAATAAGTAGACTTATCCAGTTAATGGTTTTAATATCCTCAAAGTTACCCTTTAGGCCACCCCTCAAGTCTAATATCCAAAATTTGTCCATCTGGTACCTATGAATCTAAATCAATGAACTCTGTCCTCAATTAAGGTAAGCCATGTGAACCTCACCAGAGATCTCCATTTGATGTTCCACAAGTACATGTAGATGTTCAAAAGTTTTGCAGCCCTATCTAGTAGCTAAAGGCAACTAGAATGTAACAGTCTACTTAAGTCAACCCATTCCAAAAGTATCAGTGGAATTTGAAATAAATTTTATTTGCTCCCTACATTCTGTACGATTAGTATGCTCTCAGAGAATATGGAGTCTGAAAGGAATTTCTGCCCATTATCTCCAAACCTTTGGTTGGTTCCCTACTCCATGCTTGTCTCTGGAAGAGGCTATCAATATCCCAGAAGAATACCACTCCTATTCTTCCATCCCAATCAAACATTCAGTATGACTCTAAGATGGAAGCCTAGAATTGACCGATTTCTCTTTAATAACATTGAAAATGCATTTCTGTCCTTGATTGCTCCCTGTAGCTTTCTCACTCCTTTTATCTTAGCCTTCCTTCAACCTGTCATTTCTCACCAGGCCAGAACAATGTCTGCTCAAACAATGCTCATTTAATACTTGCTGATTGGGTAATGAATGTGTACATGAGAGAATGGATGAATGAGTGAGCTATTGAAATGCCTTATATTTAGTTCCTCTGTCTCCTGTCTCTCTCCCTTCAAACACATCCTTCATACTTCTACCAGAGTGATCCTCTTAAACAAGGATCTAATTGAGTCTTTTCTCAGCTTCCAGTTGTCAGCCAGATAAAGTCCACTTTTCTTAGCTTAGCATTTGAAGTCATCAAAATTAACCCCTGATCAACTTTCTAGTTCTTTGTCCTAGCTCTTTTCTAATGCTCTCTTATATCTCCATTCCATCACTATAACAAAAGGTCTTCAATCCCTGAGTGCAACCTGTATTTATACCTTAATGTTTCACTCATGTTTTTCATAAGTTAGAATGTCTCTCTGTGTCTCCAGCCTCCATGACTTAAGTCTTAAGCATTCTTCAAGTTCCAGCATTTAAGCTATCTCCTCCATGAACTCATCCCAAAGCATCTACAGGCTCTTATCCATTCTGTAGAACTTATTCATTTATTCCTTTTGTGTCCTCCACAGGACTTTTCACTAATAAGGACAGACTAATATATGTTTACTAAATAATGGCTGGTTTTATACCATAGTAATATTCAAATAGTTGATGGTTCATGAATCTTAAACAACTGTTTTTTTTTAACTTTACACTGACAGAAAACAGTATTTAATATCTGTTGAAGAGTTGGGTTTTGTTTTTTCATTTTTTCAAAAGAAGAGAGTTTTCCAGTCAACTACTGGTTAATCAGAAAAGTCAATTAACCAGAAGATCCATTCCTTGCTCTCAATTATACACACCAATGGAGGGAAGCAGTGAGGCCGATGATCTAAAAGAGTAGATAATCAAAAATTCTGCCCACTGGCTTGCAGACTCTGCCTCACATCCTCCTCCTTTCACTGCCCATTGCACTTACAACCCACTCCCCGCTGGTCCCAGCAAAAAAACTGGCCTCTAGCAGACTCATTGTCCCGATTGTCTTTGGCTTTGGCTGTATAAAATGAGTCTTAATTCTCTGCACACACATGAATTTACCGGACTTGAGAGGAGAGGAGAGGAGAGGAGAGGAGAGGGAGAGAGAGTTTCTGCATGGAAATAACTCATAATTTTTAAATAAAAGGAATTTGAAATGTAGGTCCACACTGAATTTTCTTAATCCCAATACACCAAGGAATTTGACACATCCTCATCCATTGTAATGACACACAAAACCACATGAAATGTCATAATGTCCGAAGGGAAGATTGTATTACAATGTCAAACTGACTCTGGAATCTGGATAGTGGACTTAGGGAAAGTTGAAAGTGGAATGCATAGGGGTGAGAGTTCAGGGGTAGAAAAAAATAAGACTGAAAGGCTGGTTGATGCCAGATTTGTGAAGAGCGTGGTAAGCTCAGCCAAGACATTTGGACTTGATCCTAGAAGCAAGAGTGAACTGGCAAATGAAATGACATTGCATAATGGCAGGGGTGACTGCAGAGTCATGGGAAGGATCTAGCAATCTTGGGTTGATTGTTGGAACCACAAAATAAATAATCTACACCAAGAAAAAACTAAACTTAACATATAAAGGTCTGATTCCTTATTCAAGATAATTTTCTCACAACTCCTACTGCCTACAGATTTAGAAATAACATCTCTACTAAACAAACAAGGGCCTAGTACTATGCCTTTTCAAAGGTACACATTCAGTAAATGACCATCGAGTTCAACAGAATGAGAGATGAGGCCTGATAAAAAATATATATTAAGCAGTCACTAGGGCTGAGCCATAAAAGGCCTATTGAGGGATGTTATCTCTCCGATGCTTACCATAAGTGAAATCCTATACTCAGGAAGTTGAAAGAAAATCATGTGCAAAATCCCCTGCTTAAAATTCTCAAGTGGCTCCCTGCTGCAATCAGGATTAAATGCAAACTCATTATTAAGTTAGGGCTAAAAAGTTGACCATGATTTGGCTCTTACCCTATTTTGCTGCCTGTTTCCTAATATTCCCTAACACAAAGCCACTACTATCACTACATGGTCACCCAAATGCCCACTAAATAAGTGTCAATCCTAGTCTGGCCATAGATTTGCTCCTTATTCTGGAAAGTCTTGATTTTTCTCCCAGGAATGCTTTTTGGCTTCCTACGATAACCAATGATCACATTAGCCTTGAAAATGCAAACTGTGCAAAACATTGTATATAGCATGGTAGTTATTCAAGGCTAAGCCAACACTTGGATAAATTATTACAGGAACAACTTAGTTTGCTTGGCCCTAATGAATGGGTTATATCTCAATGCCAGAGACAATCTTGCATTACCCTTTAAATACTAAAGGACAGAATTACAAAAGGTCAAAACCCTTGTATACCTGCTACAGCATGCATACATGATCAGAATCAATTTTAATGATTTTTTGTGCGTGTGAGTGTGTTTGTTCATCCATTGGAAGATAACCATGCAAAAGGATGCCTGGGCTAGAAATGATTTGGAATGTATCCATTAATCTCAAATATTCCAATTAATGGTCTTAAGGTTTATCTATGGTATTTCAAAATACCCTGTAATAAGTCAATTTAATTCTTTAAGTTAAATTTAAAGACAGCTGTAATACTTTTTAATTGAGCACCCACTATGTGCCAAGTGTTTTCATAAAGGTTGTCTCTTTGGCACATAATGATCTCAGTTATATTTTAGCAACCAACATTTTAATCATGTGCTTATCTTGTTTCAGTAAATCCATGTTCCTTTCATTTAAGCAGTAGTAAGTTTTTATCAAATCATAGAGCTGAGTTGGAATAATTCTCAAATCCATCTCTGTGTCTCCATTGTCACCAAACTAGTTGTCACACATCCTCATCATCTCTTGTCTAGAATATTGAAATAGTCTCCTTTGGGCTCTCTCAACTTCCACTCCTGTGCCTTCCAATCTATTATACACAATAGAAAAAGTCATCATCTTCAAATGTAAATTATCACTTAATCCTATTTAAAACCTTCCAGTGTCTTCCCGCTGCATATCTGAATACTTGAAAATTGCTATGAATGTGGATCTTAAATACCCTCAACACACATACAAACACACACAGGAGGTAATTATGTGAGATAATGAAACTTTTTGTGGTCATAATTTTTAATATACATCATTTTTAATAACATCATTTTTAATGTGTATCAAATCATCACTTGATATACCTTAAACTTAAACAATGGTGTATGTCAATTAGATCTCCATAAAGCTAGAAAAATAAATAAAACAAACACATACCAAATGCCCACTCCTTAGCATGCCTATTAAGTCCCACAAAATCTTCCTTAAACTGTAGGATTTCTGTGCTCAAACTCTGGAGACCCAGATTGATTGCAGAGTAGACTAAGCTCTGAAATCTAAACAGCCAGATGAAAATTAGGTAAGTTATCTGTAAGTCCCAGTAAGAAATGCTGGAATGAGGTATTATGCGCAAAAATGCCCACTAAGTATCATTAATAAGGAGCTTATTAAGTGAATAGAAAATATCCACTTAAGATAAGAGATAACCATTTATTTTGCCTTGATTGCCTTGATTGTTCAGACAGACTTGCTGTAAGTGAAGACTTGCTGTAAGTGAACACCTCTTCTTGTGTTCTGGATCCCATACCATTTTATCTACTCAAGGATTTCACTCCTATATTTCTGACCTCTTCTGAAACTTCGGATTCACTCTCACTACTAGATTATTCTCATTTACATACAAATATGACATCATGTCTTTTTTTTTACAAAGCATGCTTTGACATTTCATCACCTTCTATACATGACTGATTTTCCTTTCCCAGCACCATTTCTTCAAAGTTGTGTATTTCTATATCTGCTTCCTCACATCCCATTCTCTCTTCAATTCACCTCCACTCATGCTTCTGTTCATAATTTACCACTGCTATAGTCCAAGTAATGAGTGACATTCATGTAGTGAATTCAATCGCCACTTTGCTTTTATCTTACTTGATTTCTCAGCAGCATTTGGCATAACTGACCACTCTCTTCTCTTTAAAACACTTTTTTTTTCTGTGCTTTCCTTGATAAATATGCCCTTGATTTTCTACTGGTTGCTTCTACTCAATTCCATTGCTGAATCCTCCACTGCTAGACCTCTTAATGTTACCATTAAAGTTTAGGTCTAAGCATCATTCTCTCAAAATAATTATTATAAAATATCTGAACAATATGTAGGAGGAATAATCAACTACACAAACACAAATCTAATATCTCAGAAAAGAAGTGACAGATTTTAAGGACCACTTCACCAAGGAGATTGAGACTAAATGAAAGCCGTAACAGAAATACTAGATATAAAAAATACAATTAATGAATTGAAGATAAACATGGAAACCTCCATACAATCTTTCAGAGAAACAAACCTCAGAAATTGAAGACAAGAACACAGAGGCAATCCTCAAGGAAGAAGAGAGAGAAAGAAGACTGAGGAAAAATGAAAAAAGTACTTGTGATAAATGTCAGATAACATGAGAAAAAAAATAAGGATAATAGTTATCATGGAAGGTGAATAGAGAAGGGAGCATAGGATTTACTTACGTAATAGCAGAGAACTTCCCATACCCATTGCAAAAAAAATAGCCACAGAAGTCCAAGAAGCTTATAGAACACCAAAATTCCTAAATGCAAAATGAACTACTAGCAAAGTCAATGATAAAAAATAAAAAATACTAAAGGCTGCTAGAGAATAGAAAAAAATAACCTACAAAGGCAAACCCATCAAGCTATCTCAGAAGCTATTTCAGACACATCAGAAGAAACCCTATAGGCCAGGAGAGAGTGGAACAACATATTCAAAATATTTAAGGACAAAAAAACTACCATCCAAGAAGTACCCTGTAAAATTATCATTCAGATATGACTGAGAAATAAGTGTCTTTGATGATTAATGGATTTTTTTTTATCATCAAAACCTGCCTTACAAGAAGTGTTGAAAGGAGTTCTACAATAGGGCAAACAAAAGCAAAGAATCACTAAACCCTTAGAGTAGCCATAAACAGTAAAATCAGAAACAAAGACAGGACCAACAGAGGAGAACAAATAATCCTACAAGGGGAAGAATAACATGGAAACTTTATAGGCATTTAAGTATGACACTACTTGAGCTCAAAAAAGTCTCTCATATAGCAGTAAAGTCATAGAAGATTCACATGACAGCCACAAAACCCAATCCTAAAGAGTTACATAGCTGGGAAGAAGAAGAAAGGGAGGGAGAATCAATACCAAATTCTAAAGGAAAAAGAAAACAAAAACAAATGGCAAAAGAAGCAACAGAGACAGAAAACAAAGGTTGAAATGACAGCAGTCAAGCCCTACATATCAATAATAACCATTGTGGTCAAGGGAGTAATCCATCACGAAGAAATAACTGTCATTAATATAAATGTACCTAATGCCAAATCACCTAAATATATAACATACTGACAGAGCTAAAGGAAAACACTACCAGTAACACAATTGTAGTAGGAGAATTTAGTGCCACACTTGCATCAATAGATCATCAGGCAGAAAATCAATTAAAAAAAAAAATAAAGGCCGTAAATGAAGCACTAGGTCACAGGGACTTAATGAACATATACAGAGATTTCTACACCAACAAAAAAGATTATACTTTCTTCTCAAGTACACGTGGAACATTCTTAAGGACAGACCATATCCTGGGACACAAAGAAAGTCTAAGAAAATTTATTAAGATTGAAATTATAGCTATCCTCTCCAACCAGAATGGGTGATACTAGAAATGAAGCAGAAAAACAAAAGTGGAAGATCCACAAATCTGTGGAGATTGAACAACCTGGTTCTGGATAATTCTTGGATCACCAAAGAAATTAAAAATTATCTAGAAACAAAGATGAAGAGTCAAGCAACAGAACACTTGGGATGTGCAGAAACCATCTAAAAGTAAAGGTTACAAGCACACATCAAAAACCAAAAATATCCTAAATCAAATATCTAACCCCACATCTGAAGAAACTAGAAAAGAACACTAAAACAAATATCAGAAGAAATGAAATGATGAAAATTAGAGGAAAAATAAATGAAATAAAAAAACTAAAAGACTATCCAAAGGATCAATGACACCAAGAGCTGATTTTTTACAAAAAAAAAAAAACGACCTTTATCCACTCACAGGGAAATAAAAGAAAACCTTAGTAATAATAATTGGAAACGAGAGTTTGCATGCCCTAGTGGCCTAGTGGATAAGGCCACTGGACTTAATTAATATACATACAAGGACCCAAGGTGTGAGACCTGGGACCAGGGAGAACCACCAAGATGAACAACTAGATAAACGTATTTTTTCAAATCATGAAACAAGAGAGGTAATATTACAACAGAGATTGCAGAAATACAAAGGATCATAAGAGACAATTAGGAGCACATATATGCCAACAAATTCAACAATCTTGAAGAAATTGACAGATACCTAGAATCCTACAACCTACCAAAACTGAACCAGGAAGACATAACATAAACAGACTGATCACAAGCACAAAAATTGAGGCAGTAATCAAGCCTCCCCCCAAAAAACAAAGCCCAAGCACTCCCTGGTGGCCTTGTGGGTTAGTCCACTATAGCATAGTCCACATACATCCCCAGGTCCCTGGTTCAAGACAGAGGAAAGAACCAAGATAAACAACTAAATAAAATTAAGTGTTTCTTTCTCTTTCTGCATACCTGCCTACTTGTATTCATTCCTTCCTAAGCCTTTCCTTAAAATAAAAAAGCCCAGGATCAGATTGTTTCACTAGTAAATTCTACTGATTATTCAAAAAAGCTAATTCCCATCCTCCTTAAACTCTTTCACAAAATCGAAGAGGAAAACTCTCAAATCTATTCTACAAGGCTAACATTACCCTGATTCCCAAATCAAACAAGATAGTACATACACACGAATTACAGACCAGTATTTCTCATGACTATAGATACGAAAATTCTCCAAAATTTTTTTCACAAACTGGCACACCTGGTGGAGTAGTGATTGGGCACAATTCACATACATCCCAAGGTCCCTGTTATAAATACTCAATGGGATTCTATGTAGTTGTTAAAAAATATGAAATTGTGCTCTTTGCAACATCTTGGATGGAATTGGAGGTGATTATGCTAAGCAAAATAAGCCAGAAAGATAAAGAGAAGTATAGGATGGTTTCACTTATATGAGGAATATAAAAAACAAAAAACAAACACAAAACAAATCTCAATAAAATTCACAGGATGTGGTGCACCTTCATGGAGTAGGGTTTGGGTACCATCCACATACAACCCAAGGTCTCGGGTTGGCGTGCTAGGACCAGCAGGAACAACAAAGATGAACAACTAAACAAAATAAATAAAAATGTTTCTTCCTCCTCTCTCTTCCTGCCTGCCAACCTCTTCTGGCCTTCATATTCCTGCCTGCACATTTCTTTAAAAATAAATAAATAGCAGGGTGCAAGACTGTGGCTACCAGTGAAAGGAAGGAGGGAGATAGGAATGCAAATTGGCGCAGACACTTGGGAAAACTATATGAAGGGTCCTCAAAAGTTACAAATAAACCACCTTTTGATTCAGCAATTCCACTTTAGATATCTGAAAAATATGAAAATCCTAATTCAAAAAGATTCATGCACTCCTATGTTCATTGCAGCATTATTTACAATAACCAGGAAATGGAAAAACCTTAAGTTTTCAAGGACAGATGAACAAAGATGTGGTAATTATACACAATGGACTACAACTCAGTTATTAAAATAAATGAAGATGATTTCACTCATATGTGGAATGTAAACAAACAAAATCAAGAGAACAGACAAAACCAAATGAAAACTAACCCTTGGACACTGATAATAGAACTGAGGTTACCAGAGGGGAACAGGGTGGGGTTGTAAGCAAGAGGTAGTGAGGTCCAATGGGTAGTGATGGAGAAATTTGGTAGTGGGCATGGTGTTATATATTTGATGAAAAGTGAAGCTGAACATCTCAAACGTACTGTGTTGTAAATCAAATTTAACTCAAAAAAAGAACAAATAAAACTTGACTTGTGGACCTGTCTTTAAGGTCAACAAGCAATTGTGTGGGCAGGTAAGACTGTCTCTCTCGCTAGCATTTAAGAGATAAGAATCATGTGGTAACTGTGGCGGCAATGCCTGCTAAGAGGCAAAGACAACAAAATGCCTGTGTGCTAGGCATAAAAAGTAAGAGGGAAAAGCATAGGGACTCAAGATTTCAGAAGTGGCCTTGGAATGAATTATTCTGGCATAAAGCTGCAAGAGTGAAACAGCTGATTGAGTAACCAGAAGGTCAGCATGAGGACCATGCAGAAGTAGGAAGACAGCGATTAGTCTGACAAATAGATGGAACACAGCATTAGACATCCCAAAACTTCTGGTGTGGCAGCAACTAGCAAACAGTAACCTGATGGGCTAAAGTCTGGGGCAGGGCTCCAATCTTAAGAAGGCTAGAGGAAGAACAAAGCTGAGACCTAGTCCCAAAGGATTCGAAGCAGGTGTGACCACAGAAACCCAGTCGGAAGGACTGGGGTCCAAGACCAGCTCTTTGTCACAAGAATGAAAGAAAATTTGAATGAGACTGATAAACGAAGCCAAACCAAGATAAAATATAATGCCTAGGATGCTAAGCTACTACCCTACGGTACCTCAAAATCCCACCATCTCAGATGGGACTGACCCCAGAGTCTAGAGTTAGACAGATCTTGTAGGTTATTAAAAATGCCCTCGGGGCGGCACGCCCTGGTGGAACAGCAGTTAGGTCAGTCACCTCCAAAGGAGCCCAAGCCACATACCCCTGGATTCAAGTCCCAGGTCCAGAGGAAAACATCCAGTGAGAACAACTAAATAAAAATAAAATGAAATACTTCTTCCTCCTCTCTCTTCCTGCCTCTCTTCCTGCCCGCCTACCTACTCTCCTTCAGTCCTGCCTACACCTTTCCTTAAAAAACAAAATGCTCTCAATTACAAGGATTAGAGAAGAGCTCTTCAGGCAGAGAGTTTGGCAGGTCATTACCAAATGTGATGCAAGACAGGGGTCTTTGGCCAAGGCTTTGTTGAATGATTTAAATAGCCCAACATGGGGGTGAGATTCATTACTGGTTGAAGGTGCCTAACTGGGTTGGTGAGGCCACCAGGAATCAGGCCTTAATTACTCCCAACCACCTGCTCTCACACAGGTCTAGCCAAAACCGGAGTGAGATTCTCCTTGGATTCCCTTGATTGTCCTGCTGCTTCTGTGGAGAATTTCAGACATCAACAGAAGATGAACTACCTCTAGAGTACATCAGGTGTCTGTCTCCAAAGCTTGTAATGTGATCTCAGGCCTCCTGCCTGTGCAGCTAAACTCCATCGTGTGGCTTTCCTAGCAATGCTTCTAAGTATGCATTGGTTAAAAATTGAAATTTCTCCAAACATTAACATACAGGGAGTTTTGAAATATGTGCAGCCAAGAAATAAGGTAAGAATTGAATAGAATTTTATGTTCTTTCACTGTTGTGGTGGCATGTGGATGCTTGCTAAGCCAATTTAATTTGGTTAGCATTAGAGATGTTGGATACGGGTAATGAAGTTTAGCCAACCTGTAGGAAGGAACCTTAGATGCCAAATACATTGTAGTCAACCTGCCAGTTTGTTTTTTTTAGTGTGCTTTGAAGACTTCAAACAATTATTATGTTAAACTAGCACCAAGTCCAAAGGATCTTGTTCTGCAGAGAAGTGCTAGGTTGCTCCAATTCTGGAAATGCAAAAAGTCTGGTTGCTCAGTATGTTGAATGTACTCAAAGGCCTAAGAGACACCTAACTTTTTCCAAAGGGACAGCATATCCGTCCCATTGGATTGGAGTTGATCTAAATTATCTCCATTTGGTTTGCTCAGAAATCTCACACGTTATTGGGATTCAGTGTTTCCAATAAGCTGAATACTATTTACATCAGAGGCCTCATTCAAAAGTTAGCTCAGACCTTACTTCCTGTGATCACACCAAGGTTGACTGAGGCCAGCCTTCCTGAATGTCATGGCACTTCCATGGCGTAGCTCCATTACAGCTATCATCACATCATACTGTATTCATTTGCTAAACTCTGTTATCTAAGTAGGTCATGAGATTCTTGAGGGCAAGGGGCCATTTTTCTTTTTTAAGAGAAAGGAAGGCAGGCAAGAAGGCAGCAGGCAGGAAGAGAGAGGAAGAAGCATTTTTATTTATTTACTTGTTCATTTTAGTCATTCTCCCATAGACCCAGGCCAATAACCCGGGTCCTTGGATTTTTCACAAGCCATAGACTTAACCAGGGTACACAAGGGACCATATTTATTCATCTATGAATACCCAGAATATAACTTGGCACTGGCACATACAGGATGTCCATAAAAGTCACTTCAACATTGAATTAAATAGAATTTTATGAAAATTCAGACTTAACCTAATTTATTTGTTAAGCTTAAATCTCCCATCTAGTCATATGTTCACAACTGACATTTAAATGATGCTGTTCTCAGTTAGTGAAGTTCTCTACCGATCTCCCTATGCCTGATCATGTGATGGATAAGACACAAAATCAACTTTCCAATGGTTTACAATCCATTTTGAGAGAGAATATGGATAATCCTGAAATAGATTGTGGCTATTTTTCCATAAATTGAGATCAAGGATTAATGACAGGATGGAGGATTGAAGAGGTAGGGTTGGAGCTGAAACTTGAAAACTCAGTGAGGTAAGAAAGGAAGGCCAAGAAATAGGAAGAATTGTAGGATGCAATGTTAGACAATGAGGAGCCAATTTTGATAGGCAACAGAAGGGCATTGGAAGTTTTAGAGTAAAGCATGGAAATGAATCAAGGACACTGAAAGATGATAACAAAGCAGCATCGATACATAGTTTGGCTTGGTGAAGAACAACTGAGAGTGTAGGTCTTAGAGAAATATATTCTGTAGCTCCACATACCATAATAGATACTACCAGAGAACGATTTTTCTTTCCCTTTGCGAACTCTAGGTGAGGCTGTTCACCTATTCACCATTCTTTTGTTTTTAAAGAATTATTTTTTGTATTTAAAAGAAGGAAGCAGGACATGAATGAAGGCAAATAGGTAGGCAAGAAGGAAGTGAAAAGAGAAAGAAGCATCTATCCATCTACTTTAGTTGTTTATGTTTGTTGTTCCCCGCCCCGGACCTTGAACCTGAGTCCTTGGGCTTTGACATGGACTATATCAACCAGAGATACAAACTTAACCACTGAACCACCATGGTTCACACACCAGTACCTTTTCATCAGATAGGCTTCTCTTACAAGGCATGACAGTAAAGTCTGGCCTAGCGTAGAGTGATTGAAAGATTCTCCTGTTCCTCCTGCTCTAATCGAAGAATCTCACCATCAATGCAACGCCTCTTGCAAAACTCCCTGCTGTGAGATAGCTAGGCTGAAATAGTAGGGACACTGTCTTGTTCACCCCTGTGTCAATGACATCTCTCATAGTGACTAAAACAAACTAGGCTCTCATTAAGTCCACTGGACCACTGATTGGAAGAAATAATAATGTAGAATTAGCATAGTCCATTGTGCAAAATAAATGTATTGGCCATATCTATTTGACTAGTAAAATATCCAATGCATTACTCTCAATACATACAGCCAGATATGGGAACTTGGAGCAGGTGATAAAAACATACTGAGATAAAGTTTCTGATCTAAAGGGGCATAGTGTAATGGCTTGGATAGGGCAGATGTGCATATACATATATGGACAAATGGAAAAATTCCCCTTTCCCCAGTTGCAGTGTCTTGAAGCACCACTGTCTGAAAGTCTCATAGTATATCAGAATTATTTTGTACTTTTGTCTAGTAGGAGAGATAAGTGAAAGACAGCATCTTCATTTTAAAGACAAGGACAAAGCATTCTTTAAAAAAGTTAGAAGGTTAGAAATCATCTGGATCTTCTAAATTACATGCAAGAATACAAGAGTAAGGCCATCAAAGACATGTATCTCCCAGAGAGGCTGGGTGCAGAAAATGAAGTACATGTGTCTATGTAGACAGGTGATGAAATGATTGTCTCAAATGGTATAACATCTCAAAAGCATGCTCAAATAGTTGCAACAGGTCTCTCTCGAGCAACATATACAGATAAACACCAGTCCAGAATTATAGTTCAGAGGCCCTCTGAAAAGAAAGACTATGATGAAAATCAGATTAAAGCTACTCTAAAGAGAGTGCTAAAAAAGACTTTTGGGCAGTAAGGAAACCCTTGTTTAAAGAGAGCAGCCAGTAACATTCATTTGACATGTATTTGTTCAGCATTTAAGCTAGGCTCTGTTTAAATCAAAGGATGCACAAACCATAAGATACAGTCCTTTCTCTTGAGGAATTTGTGAGAGAGAAAACAAGCAAATAGATAATATTCATTGTGGAGACTAATTATGTCATCAGACTAATATCTCTTGGTATGTACCATAGAGAAACATGTGCACATATTCACAGCATGACATTTTTACAAAGATAATCCCTGTAAACTATATTCCTAAAAGTAAAAAAACAGGAGATAACCCAAACGAATTTCAATACCAGAATGTCTGCATACACCCATACACAGCTATACTATGTAACAGTGAACACAATAATTTAAAAGAATGAATGGTGCACCTTGGTGGCTTAGCAGATAAGTCTGCCGCCTCTGCCTGGCGTAGTCCACATATATCCTAAGGGACTGGATTCAAGACCCAGAACCAGGGAGGAGCTGGGCAGGTAGAAACAACCAAGATGAATAACAAAATAAAATGTTTCTTACTCTTCTTTCTTCCCGTCTGCCTGCTTGCCTTCATCTTTACTTTAAAATAAATAAATAAGGAACATATTTATATTCTGAAAGGATCTTTCCCTAAGACATAGAGCTGAATTAAAGACCATGCTACAGAATGGTATGTGTAGGGGGAGTGGGTAGTCATAGAGAACTGGAACTTTATCTGTTAAGAACTTTAAAAAAATGTTAATACAACTAGCCCCAGGTCTGGAACATGGATCATAGGACTGCACCTTAGTTAGCTTAGAAGCCTGAACCACGTGGGTGTGCCAGAATTTAAATTTTAAAACATAATAAGGTATTAGTTGAATAATTAATTATAAAATGTGCATATAATTGAAGTTTTCCATTTCTATATCCTGTTTCTCCCTTCCTAATATTTAGTGCATTTTTTAAATTCCTAAATGGGTAAGAATGGGGGAGGTAAAATGAATATGCAGTCATAAAAGCCTAAGAAAACAAAATAATACTGAATCACAGGGCATGCAAGGGTGAGTGGGTGAGAGGTGAGTGGTAGGGAAGATTCAGGCTGAATAAAATTGGAATAAGATGAGGCTGATCACAAAGAGGTATCTATGTGTATGTGTGTGTATATATGCACATATATAATCTCCAAGTATTTTATTCTGGAAGGGATGGAAAAGCATAAATTGGACTTTAAGAAGCTATGTTTTAAACAGTTTAAACAAGATGTGGAGAGAAAATTGAGAGGACAGAGAGACAGTGAGAAATATTTGTAGATATCTTGAGAGAAATGAAGTCAGGAATAAAGATAATAACAATATAAATGGAATAGGAAGGACTCCTGAGAGAAAGCAGAATCTATAGTTTCTGACTACAGGTGCTTGGTGCTGCCCTGGGAGAGAATGTTAGCAAGAATATTGTGAAATGTTATGGCTTTGGCAATTAGATAGTGGTACCATTAAGTGAAATAGCAATCAGGAGATGCTGTTTTAGAGTGATGGGATAGAGACAGGCAAGTTCCCTTTTGAACATGCTGAATATGAGGTACCTATGAGACAACCATCTAAAGATGTGACTGTAGGTTCATCAATGTGATCACAATGGGAGAATTTCCATTCTTAAACGCTGAATAATTTCTCATTGTGCATATGTGTGTGTAAACACATCTTTTTCCATTTATCTATCAAAGAACATTTAGGTTTTTTCTATATCTTGACTATTGCGAATAATGCTGCATTTAACATAGCAGTATAGATATCTCTGAGATTCTGTTTTCACTTCCTTGAGATATATACCTAGAAGTGATATTTCTAGATCACATGATGGTTCTATTTTTAATTTTGGAGAGACTTTCATACCAATTTTCATAATCACTGTACAAATTTACAATAACAATATACAAGGGTTCCCCTTTCTCCACATATTTATCTCATCTTTTTAATAATAACCATTCTAACAGGTGTGACATATTTTATTTTGGTTTTGATTTGCATTTCTCTGATGATTAGTGATATTAAACATCTTTTCATTTATATGTTGGCTATCTGTATGTCTTTGAAAAATGTCCATTCAAGTCCTTTACCCATTTCTAAAGCAGGTTTTCTCTTTTTGCTGTTCAGTCTTAGTTCCTTCTGTCTTTTGGATAT
>RJWH01010223.1:0-17979 GCA_004363575.1 Solenodon paradoxus
GGGGATCACGTTGAGTAAAGTAAGTCACAACAAAAAGGGAAAAATACAGGATGTTCTGACTCATATGTGGAGTATAATGCAATGAAACAAATGAACATACAAATTCCAACAGAAGTAACAGGACTCGGGACCGGTGATGGGGGAGGAGAGTGAGGGAAATGGTGGCGGGAAGGGACACCAGAACCCCGGTGGTGGGTGTGTGACATACAGGTTGAGATAGAAGCTCAATGTCCTAAATGGAATTTAGCATTTTGAACTAAAGAAATAATAAATATTACTCCTAAAAAAAATCCATGCTTGATCAAGAATAAAGTTCTGTCATTATACAGATATGAAATCATTACAGCATACGCTTAAAGGTCACGTCACATAAGTTACGTATGATTATATGTACCTGTATAAATAAATACGTGTGCAGTTTTTATTTGTCAATCATGTTTCATAGGCTGGGAGGAAACGAAGTTTTACCAGGACTTAGAGCAGATAAAGTGATTTTTTTGCAGAGAAGTGTATTTTGGGGGAAATATTAAAAATTTTTTTTTTAAGGCTGTAACAATCCCTATTTTTAATAATTTATCGTAAGAGCCACCATTTTCAAAATCAGCTTTAAATACCTGACATACAAACACGTTAGATGCCTCTGTAAAAACAGTTTATGTATTTTCCGGTTTGGTTGGCACAGCGACTGTGTGTGCTCAGCACCTCTGGTTTGCAGTGCTCGCCAGTCCCTCCCTGGCCCGCCCCGCCTCCCGGCACCCCCACCCCTTCTCCCTCCATCACCCCTGTCCTCTTCCGCCGCTGCACCCAGCCTCCCCCAGCAAGCAGACAGGACAGAAACCTTGGCACCCCGAGTGCTAGGTACCCGCTCAGTGAGGAAAACCTTGGCTGGAGGGGTTTCTGTTGACCTGCTGAGATGCAGGAAAGAGTTAATGGTCAAACATACAGCTTAAGACCTTTTGAGTGTGACCTCTGCTATGTAAACAATTTCTTTGTGCAATGACAATAAATACGCCAGGAGTCAGATGCTGGGGGTGACAGTCCTCAGAGGCGTCACCCCCGACCCCACTTTCACTCTCTCTTAGTTTCTTGTCTTTCTCAACCTTCTGCGGCCCCCTCCTTTCAGCCCTGGCCACAGGATTCGAGCCTGGCGAGCAGTCATGACAGTATGGCAGTCATGACAAGTGGGTCATTCTCGCTGTCACTGCCGTCATTCCTGCCTGCGTAGGATGAGTGTATGTGCAGATACTTCCTTCTCCAGACAGAAGCTGAACTTGCTGGCGAGCGCTGAAGTCTCCAGCGCTCCCAGCAGCCTAAGTCTAATACACCCACAAACGTAACTTCCCGAACGGCCGAGACATTCGTCAGAAAGCACAGGAAAAGCGCTCCCACCTGCATGGGCCCCGGGATGCATGACAGCACCCTGTCGATGTTCTCAGAGGTGACAGCGGCGCCGTTCACAGCCACGAGGACATCCCCTGAGGAGAGAAGGAACACAGGGCAGTGAGCGTCCGGGAAGGTCTGGACTCGGAGCGGGAGCAGCGTCACGCTGATTCTCACAGATGCCGCAGACACCGGGGACCGTCCCGGGTGACGGGCGCGGGCAGAGCCACGCTCCGGTCCACCTCGAAGCCCCCAGCGCAGCTCGCAGGAACGAACGAAAAGCCGCCTGCGGCCCCTCAGGACCACAGCCCCGCCATCCACACACACGGCAGTGTCGCAAGCCCGGGGACAAACGGAAACGTGCACCGGCAGCCGAGCGAGGCTACGGGGCCCGCCCGACCCGCGCGCCCCGCCCGCGTCCGCAGAAACGCGAAGCCCACGCGGCAGCAGCACTCGGCGGGCGGGCTGGTTACGGCCTGCGCCTCCAGACCCGCCGCGCGTCCGGGAAAACCTCTTCTCCTGCTTGTCTTGAAACGTGCGTGCTGATCGCGTTTCACTCGCATTTCACTTCCGAAAACACAGGCCAGCGCTGAAACGGAAATCTTCCACCAGACACGTGACGGCAGCATCAAAACGCCAGTGAGCTCCACCAACGGCAAGACACGCCAGCTGGCTTTTCCTGGCGTTCCTCACACCTCGGGAGGTGGATTAAGTGACATCCAAGCCTCAGTCTCCCATCTCCTGAGCAGGCTGTGGGCGCACACCAAGCCCTGCGGACAGAGAACTAACACGTCCACCCACGACTCCGCCCTCTTGGGAGAGGCCGGCAGGGCGCGCACGTGGACGGAAGCACGTCGGGGCCCACCTCCCAGCGTCTCAGGTGCCTGCACGTCCCAGCAGACATGGCTCTGGGGGTCTGCTCTGGAAGACCACTTCAAGGTCGTCCGGGCCTTGAGCAGCCTTGGACGGAGCTGGGGTCTCCCTCCAGGGACAGGCAGGTTTGCTGACGCAGGTGTTCTCAGGACACCTGGCCCCTCCGCCCCGCCCTGGGCACTGCCCGAGTCCAGCCCCTAAGCTCGAGGTTCCTCGCCTGCTGTACGTGGGGTGTCTGGCCCTCCAGTGTCGCCGGTGGGGACTCAGGATGGGGACGGGGGACTGCAGCCCCCAGCCCTGCTCCCCCGCTCCCTGCTCCCTAGCACGAGGGAGCAGGAAGGCTTCCTGGCTTAGGAGGTGCGGGCGCGGCGGGCTTGGGGCACAGTCGCAGCAGGCCACTCCCGCAGCTCCCGCCTGCTCACTGCTTGCAGCAGCGAGGGCTTCCGATTCGCCCTCCGAGCCAGCTCAGCTTGGAGAGAAAGTGGCAAAACCCCAAATGTGTTGATTTATTTTTTAAGAGGACAGAGAAAGGCAGGAACGAAGGGAAGCAGGCACGCAGGCAGGGAGGAGGAAGCAACATTTAGTTAGTTACTTATTTTCGGGTTCACCCTGCCTCCTCCAGGGCCTTGAGCCCGGGACCTCGGGCTTCACGTGGACTATGCGGGAGCTGCAGACTCAACACCTGAGCCACCGGGGTACACCCTGCCCTCTAATTCCCTCTGAATAAGAGATTAAATGGGCATCCACATCCACTTATTTACAGCTGCAGCGATGCAAAAGGAAGGAGAATGCAACAGAGGGTGGACGGAAAACTGTTCTCACTGTGGACTCTGCGGCCGGGGGGTTAAGCAGCCTCCGACAACCGAACAGGAAACCACTCACCAGCGGACCTGTACAGTGCCCCTGCGCTGGCTCATGCCCCAGAGGCCTTCCTCCAGACCTAAGGGGCACGGGCAGGGCGTGACGGGGACAGCAACGGCAGGCACGGTGTCTGCAGACCGCGGAGAGCAGGCGACACGGTCCACTCTTAGGTGAGATGCATCTCACAGCGGGAAGGGGCGCCTGCTTTTTAAACGCTCTGTAGTAGGGGTGCACCCTGGGGGCCTAGCGGAGAAGGCCACTGTGGCGCAGTCCACACACATCCCAAGGTCCGGGGCGTGAGACCCGGGGCCGGTGAGTGGGAAAAACCAAGACGAACCGCAAAACAAACGCTTCTTCCTCCTCTCTCTGCCTGCCTGCCTACTTGCCTTCATTCCCGCCTGCACCTCAATTTAAATAAGGTAAAATAAATCCACATTCAGCGGCACATTTCCTCTCAGAGGAGGGTCAGACCAGCTCTGTGCGTCGCAGACATGCAGGCTTCCTGGGTTCCAGCCCGGGGCCCAGGCGGGCAGTCTGCACGCCAGGAACGGTCTTGAGTCATTAGTATCACGGCCCGTTGCCGAGGCTGCAGGGAGTGAGCTGCATGCAGCGGCCTGGGGGTTCACTGATGGGTGAACGAAGAGAGGAAAATGTCTTCACGCAGAGACATTCAAGACTCAGATAAAACACAGAGAGGGACGGGCTGATCACGGAGCTGAAATCACTTTCTCCACGTAGGCTGACTCTGTGAGAAAACCCACTGAGGGCTCAGCATCTACCTACCATAAAACAACCGTGTGCTGCTCCATCAACAAGAGGGCACCGGTTAAAAGTTACTCTCAGGACCAAGTTATCACCACAAATGCAGGAGAAAGAGACGGGACATATGCAAATGCTGCCTTTCGGGCTTTTTCTTTTTGCTTAACTGTATTTTCTAAACTGTCTACCACAACATAAATTGCTATTTCAAACAAAGGAAACGGCCACTCTTGTTTTACTAGTAAAGACCCCAGGACACCCCACCACGGTAGACAGAATAAAGGTTTTCCAGCGACGCCTGCGCCGCCTGAAACCGCGAACACGCGCTCTGGCAAACGGGACTCTGCAGGTGTGACTGGCCCACGGCACCCAGGGCCCGTCGCGGGAGGCAGGACTGTCAGAGGCTGTGCAGATGTCACCCGCTGGCTGAGCGCGAGGAGGCGAGTGACTCTGAGGACTGCGGCCCCCGTTAGACCCTCACTTCCAGAACTGCGGGGGGACCCACTCTGATGTTTTCTCCCCCAGCTGTGCAGCCACGTCACAGCAGCAAGAGAGGACTTTTCCTCTTTTTAAGTTCTTACTCGGAGAGCCTGTTTGGGAAAGTGAATTTGGGGCAGGTCTTTTGTATTGTCCACACGTCCAGTGGGGTCCTGGATGGGCCCCGAGCGACAGTGGGGGCTGTGAGCGCCGAGGAGCAGAGCCGTGTCCGCTGACACGCGGTGGGGGGAGGACAGTCAGCTGTGCTGTAAACGCCAACCCCAGGGCTTTCAGAGAGCGAGTTTCTTTCTTTCTTTGAGTCTCCGTCTGGATCCCTTGTCAGGAACAAGCGGGCGCCAGGCGCGAGAAGACAGTCCCCCTTGAGCCCGAGCCACGCAGCTCCAGCAGTCTCCCCTTCAGGACCCGCGACTCAGACACCACCTGCCCCGCTGACGCTGCTGGGAGAGCGTGCAGGTGCTTTCGCTGAGATAAAACGTCAGAGACGATGGAAAACGACCGCTGCCCCGCCCTCCGCACGCGAGACGGGTGACAGTCTTTACTTCCCACCTTGTGCACCCAAATGAGACAGAAACGGTTGCCTTCCACCCTTTGGAGGCTCTGCTGCACGAAGACGTTTTATGCAGGCACACGGTCTTTAGAATTAGTTGAGTCAAGCAACATTCGATCATAATTTAAATAACAAGACTGGCAGGAAATGCACCTGCTTTTCACTTCTGACTGTTGCTCAGAGGTGTCAGTGCAGACTGCGCGCACCGCCTCTCCTCTCAGCGGGCCCGCGGGGCTGGGAAGGGCCGGGAAGCACGGCGGCAGGTCTGCGCCGCGGCACAGACGCACTCACGTCCCTGTGCCCGAGCACTCTGACCCACGGATAGCGCCTTGACGTTCCCTCCGCTGTCGGCCCCCCAGTGCTCAACCGTAGGGCCGTTCCCGGGTGGGGCTGACCCCGCCAGCGTCCACTCCTGACTCCCCAGGGTCTAGCCGTGAAGAGGCAGCACTGACCATACAGACAAGCTTGAAGAGTAGAGAAAACAGTTACCCAGCTGCCCCACACTCAGTCGCCCACCAACACGGGCTGTCTGCACTTCGTCCACGCTGTCCCGTCGTCTCCTGTCCAGTGTGCAGTCACCCGGCAGACGGTGAGGCTCATCCCGCACCAGACGTTTTCCTAGGCCCCGCGGATGTAGCCACTGCTTTATTCTCCCAAGGTGTCCACATTTTAGCAAATCAGAAGTTCTTCATCACAAAACTAAGATCAGAAGTCTGTTTGCTCCATCTTGTTCTTCACAATCAAAGCGCCCCGGCTAGGAGTGCCGCAGTGCCTGTCACACGTGCGTCCACCCTGCGTCCCGTCAGGAGCTAGGCCAGGCAGTGTGCTGTCCCGGTCCGCCCCGCTTCCTCCCAGGTTAACGGGCTTCCCTCTGCGTGAGGACACGGGGACAGGAGGCTGGTGGTCATCTGGGCTCTGCAGCCTGGAGACAAGGGTATAAGCCTGCAGGCATCCGAGCGCAGGCAGCGAGGGTGGAGGGGTGGGCAGGTGGCCCTCCCAGTGACAGCAACGGCCTGGCGGACCTCAGGGGCTGTCAGGTGGCCTCTGGGGACAGAACTAAAGGACAAAGAGGGTGCTGGGAACACAGTGCACACCGGCTCCCGCGCCCCGGGCCTCTGCTGCGGAAGGAGTCTCCCTATTCAGCCCTCGAATAGCGACACCGGGTCTTGTCTCTCCAGGACTGGGCTGGACAGCCCCATGGAGGCTGTCGCACAGGGTCCCTCATGTGAGTGCCCCTGCGGTAGCTGCGGCTGGAGTTTTCTGGAAGCTTCTGCTTCCTTGGCCAGGCCGCCATGCAGGTCCCACCCCGCATCAGGGCGCGGACAAAGGACCGCACCTGTTACCTGCCTGTGGAGCCACAGCCCTCGCAGGGTGTCCCAGGCTGTCCGGGCCCAGGATGCAGACGCACGGACCACCCTGGCCGGCAGGACGTCACGCCTAAGAAGGGAGCGCGGGACCCTGGGCAGCACGTGCACAGCTGCCCACAGATGCCTCACGGCCCGGGTCACACGGCTGCGGCCAGTACGAGCTGCCCGGTGAGTCTCAGTACCCGGCATTGCAAGGCGACACATGAAATTCAGACTCAAAGTAAGATTTTTTTAAGAGAAGAAGGAAAGAAAGCAGGAAGGGAGGGAGGAAGAGACGGGAAGAAGCAGCCTGCTTGGTTGGTGGTGGTTTGCACAGACCCGGGTCCCTGGTCCACACCCCAGCCGCCTCAGCCACCTGAGCCACCAGGGCGCACCAAGAACTATTTTTAAATGTTTCTAATACATATATAAATTCCTTTCTCTAAGTCTCTTAGGCTGGATCAGCTTAAGATGGTCAGCTCTTAGAAATGCTAATAATCTTTAAATTTCATTACCAATCTAGTCTCACCTTGGAATAATGTGTCTTTAAGAAAGAAAGTGACTAATAACTCATTATATCTAACATCTTCAAATGCATCAGCAAAAGGCTATGTTAAAATAAGCCAGAATCACAACACGGGGTGACCTTCCTCCCTCAGAACCGGTGGGCGTTTCACGACTGGCGCCCCAACAAGGAACTGTCTGCAGCCACCATGGCTGCTGTCTGCCATGCAGACCAGACCAAAAACCGGGTAAGAACGGAGTGTGCTGACGCGCAGACACCCGAGTTCGAAGTCTTTTTATCCAGATGTTACATATTTTTGTATCCAGTCATCGGACAGAGGTCACCCAGACCCGCGCCGTCACCGCGCAGTGCCTTCGTTTCCTTCTTGTTAGCACGTGTATGTGGCAACGAAGCGACATCACTCAACGCCGACGTGCGCTAAGCTCTCCCCTGCCTAGACAGGGCACTGCGCGATCAGCACACCCCAGTGCTGAGTTAAGAACGTGGTGCCCCCTGGTGGCTTAGCAGTTAAGCCTGCCGCCTCCGGCCGGCGCAATCCACATCCTTCCCAAGGATCCAGGTTCATGTCCTCAGCCAGGGGACAACAACCCAGACGAACAACTAAATAAATAAAGCTTCTTCCTTTGTCTCTGTGCCTGCCAGCTCATCTTCCTTCCCACCCGCTGCACCTTTCCTTTAAAAAAAAAAGACAGCCGGCCTTGGGGAGTCCCGTCCTTAACAGCTGCGCTCCCGCCCCAACCTGGCCGGGCAGCCCTCCATCTGTGGAGGCGGACAGAGAGCACTGCCTGGGGCCCGCTGGGGCTTCCCCTGCCCCAGCCGGCTCGGGACACTCACCGATGAGCACCTGCCCGCTCTTCATGGCCGCGCCCCCCGGCAGCAGCCCGTGGACCCGCAGCCTCTCTCCGGCCGCCTGCTTCCCGCCCCTCCGCCAGCTCCACTTGGGCTGATGCACGATCCCCAGCAGGACCTCCAGTGGCCTGCGCTGCCCCCTGGCTCGGGGGACAGTGAGCCTCCGGGGGTTGACGTAGACGGCCACGTCCTTGTACCGCTGCTGGAGCGCATCGCCCGTCTTCTGCCCGGGCTGCTGCTTGAGAATGGACACCGGCCCGCTGTTGCTGCCGTCCTGCTTGAGGCAGCCCTTGGGCGACTGCCTTCTCCTCTTTAAGATGTTGGTGAAGCGCCGGAGTTTGGGCTGGTGCTTCTTCTGTGCCTTAGGGTCGTCTTCGATGATAATCTCCTTCTCACTGAACCGCACGTGGTTGACCATCGGCGTCTCTGCAAGGAGGCTCTCCTCTTCGTCCTCGCTCAGCTCCAGGTAGAACAGCTCCCCGTCCTTCTGCACACTGTCCAGCCACTCAGGCTCAAGGTCACTGCAAACGAGAGAAGAAAATGCACTGGACATTAAAAGACAGGTGTGTCTGTGGAGTGGGGGGAACAGCTCTTTAGCCCAATGCCCCCTCCTATTTCTCGGCCACGGCGAGCGTCCCCTCATTTCCCAGGCTGCACTCTGAAGCCCCGTGAAGAGCTGGGGTTGGGGTGAGGGATGGAAAGGCTGTGACACCAGAGTCAGCAACTTAAAAATGAGATTGTCTCCTTCTACAAGTCCAGGGTTTGTTTTGTTTTCACTTAGCTCAATGCCTGTGTGGCTCCAGTTTCCTTCAGATACATTCACTGGAACATAATTTACACGAGTAATTGATTATGAAACGAGATCCACCGATGCAAACCAGGAAACTGCCGGGAAAGCACCCGACGCGTGTGTGAATTATCCCCGTGGCGGCTACATGAAAACGCGCGTGGAAACCTACCGGTGTGAATAGGCTGGTTGACACATTTTCAAAAAGGAAACACTCCCCTCGCCGTGAAATGAAGTCTTTGCTGAAAACAACCAGTTTCCAGCCACAGTTAAAAAATGATCCCTCTGAGAGCCCATGACTTCCATAAAGCTCCTCTTTATGAATAATTATAGGAGGCAGAGTCAAGCCTGTATTACCTAATTCCTCATGCGATTTAAGAAAAAGAGTGTAAGCATAAGTAGGACATTGGAAAACAAACCCCAAGTTATTGCTACTGAAACAGTATTAAAAGGAAGAAACACCACTCTTAGAGTGACAAGAGCGCAGACTCGCTCAGTGGCAGGAGCAGTGCGCCTCCCAGAGCGCGGGTCGCTCCACCAGCTCCTGGCACAGAGGACGCTGGCTCCCGGCTTACTAGCAGCTCTGCTCCTTTCAACGTAAAAGTCTATTTTTTCCCTAAATACTGAGAAAATGAACCTCAAACGCACTGTTTTCTCACCCAGCCCCGACACCCACCCCGCCCTGGCCTGTGCGGGGTACCTGCTGCGGGATTTAAATGTTTGAGGTGGGCGAGACTGGAGGTCCAAATCCGCAAGCGCACATTGTGGGCTGGGGCACCACCACCAGGGTCACTGACCCCCAGTCGGCTGTCCCTGGCTGTCCGCCCCCACCTGTCCGCCCCCACGTGTCCTCAGACTCAGTCTCCAGTCACCTATCTAGGGCTCCTCTTCTAACAAACAGGTTACAGCAGCAAGTAACAGATGAGCCGGCAGTCAAGGCCAAACAGATGTCGCCTGCTTCCCCGGCGCTCAGGCTGACAGCAGAGAAGCACACGCTCCGAGGGACTCCGCTGGTGACCTCTGAGCTGTCCCGACCCGGCCACTAACGGACGGGTCACCCATGACTGGGTCCGAGCAGGTGCTGGAGGCGCTCTGGGGACTCTGCAGGGAGGGAGGGACATACGCAGTGGCCCCGGAAGAGACAGAGCAGAAGTCTACCAGGCCAGGATGTCCTGACAGGCCAGCGAGATGACCCTCATGTGCTATGCACCAAGAAGGGAGAGACATTAAATCCGAATCCTGATGAGACTTAAAGAGAGCCCCGTAAAACCCTTTACACTGGAGACTGACAGTGAAGTCTCAGGTAGAGGCACGGCACACGCGGCCCCATCAGTGACTGACTGGTAGAGAGCTTGACGAGCACTTAAAGCGACACGTATAAACGCGTCTGAACCGCAGAGAGCTCTGAAGCGCCGTTTCCTAACACGAGTTCCTCCCACTGTTCCCCAGGAAACAGGACTAGCTCCTTCATCTCTGTCCCAGCAAAACCAGGCTCCCACGTTCCTACGTGCACAACGCAGGCCGAGGCCAAGGGCAGACTCCCTCTGGACTCCACCGAGAATCCCAGCCTCGAGCTCTGAGCACGGCGACACCAAACTTAGGTCCGCGTAACCCACGCTGCGACTGGTAACTGGGACTCTGAGCTATCCCTTAATTACAGATTACATGAAATATTTGCTGTGCATGAATTTGCTCAAGTCTTCATAAAGAGTGTAATCTGTCCTCGTTAAGCTTCCAGAGTCTATCAGGTAACTACCAGTGAGTTTCCCCCAAGCTCTTAAAGATAATGATAAAAATGCTTTGCATACCTGAGAGAAAATAACCACTACTCCTTATACACTCGCTAAATTCTTGTACTTTTACTCCTAAATACACATAGATGTCAGCCTAAAACTGACTCTGTGGCAGTTTCTTACTGGGCTTGATTGATGTTTTATTAGTTAGTCATTTCAAGCTACCAACTTATTTTTCCAAAAAGTTCTGAATCCACAGCAGTAAGGAATAGAAGGCTTCAAAATAACACTGGGTACCGTGAATCCAGATGACTTTTCCATTACTATCAAGGATCAAAAGGTGGAAATAACACTTATGTCTGTGTTTTTAAAACTACATTATGATAGAAAAATAAGAAAACCATGAGTAAGTAGAAGAAAAATATAGCAGAAATACCCAAAAATTCTCAAAGAGGTTGTCCTGTGAGAGGCTATGGGGAGATTTTCTTTCTTCTACCCATCTATGCATCCACCTATCTATCATTCACGTCTATGTGTCATCTGTCTTATCTACCACATATCTATTCAACCATCCATATAGCCATCATCTGTGTAATCCATCCATCATTCTATATCCTATCATCAATCACTTATTCATCAAGCATCTGTCCATAATCTATCTTCTAGTTGTCCCCATCAATCTATCAATCATAGTTACAGCTACAGCGCTATCCGTCTGGATAGAATCATCCACCATCGATCCATATCTATCTATAAACGCAGGAACTACGGAAGGAAGGAAGAAAGAAGCATCTTTACTTTTATCACCCCGGCCAGGGTCTCGAACCTGGGCCCTGGCTGCACAGGGGCCACAGGCCACTGTCAGCCACCGGGGACACCAGGGCGCGTCCCAGGGACCTTATCACGGCAAAAATGCGCATGTTTAGCGGCTGAGTTCTAGCTCGCTGGCGCATCGGGTCACAGCACCCACTCGCTGGGAGTCGCAGATGAGGGCAGCAGACGGGCCGGGAAACACGGGCGAAGGCATCTCGTGAGCTGGCAGACAGCCGGCCCCTGGAGATGGGCCGGGCCCGGGTCGCGAACCCGCGGCGGCGCAGGTACCACCCCGCCCACGGCCACACCCGTAACCACGCCCCCTCAGCCACGCCCCGTCCCCGCAGCCACGCCCGGAACGCGCGCCGGCCCGCAGGCGGCGGGAACGGTCCCTCTTCGGGAGCCTTACTCGTCCTCGCTGCAGGCGGAGGAGAACGAGCCTGAGTCGCTGGCCGTGTCTGCAGACCCCCAGGCGTCCTCGTCTGGGGCCCACGGCTCTCCGGGCGCCTGGAGCGGGCCCTCGGGCGGCTGGCCGCGCGCGGCGGCGGCCTTCAGCGGGGCGGAGGGGCTACTCGGTCCGCCGGCGGCTCCCGGGGCCGCCATGCTGCGCGCTGGGCGGGGCCACGTGACGGCATCCGCTGTCGTGATTGGCGGGTTCGTTGCCAGGGAGACGGGGACGCGTCGGGAGACGGGGACGCGTCGGGAGCCGCGGGCGGACCGGAAGGCGCCTGCGCGCGGAGGCGCCATGCAAAGGGCGGGAATGGACGGGGGAGGCCTCGGCGCGCACGCGCTCGGGGCGCGCTCCCGTGCAGCAGAGAACGGGGCCCGCGGGGCGCGCCCGCTTCCGTCCAGTGTGCACCGTGGACCCGGTGCCCACGGAGCAGCTGCCCTTCGACCGCCCCTGGGCGTCTCAGGGCAGGACCCTGTGCTCCCTCCACTCCGTGCCCGCGGGGCCCCCTCCGGACGGCCTGCAGGTGTCCCTGCAGCGCCCCGGCCTTTGCTTTTCCAGCTGTTTCTCTGCTGTAGACGTTTCCCCAGCTCTCAGGCAGGTATCTGCTTCAGGTGATGGAGACATTCTCATCACGGAAGCCAACAGGTAAACTGCCTGTCACTCGCAGATACCTCCACCAAGGGTTTATGGAGAGTCACACTTGACCTAGTACTTGTTCTAGACATACTGTCTGCTAAGTGTTCATCAAACATCCAGGAGGTCACTAGAAAGGAGGAAGGCAGTTATTTGAGATCAAAGAATTGTAATTCGGACAGCACAGATTTAGGGACAGAGCTACAACCTGTCCTGAAGAGGGACAAGAGGTGGGGAAGGATGAGGTCATGGCTAAGTGAAGGAGTTATGGGTGGTCAGGTAAAGGTAAAGGAGGTAGTGGTTCTTCTCATCAGTCCCTTCCAGCAGGCGTTCTCATTCTTGCTGGCTTCCCGACTGCTCGCAGAAGGCCTGCTCTCTGTAAGACAGTACCTCTGATAAGGCTACTCACTCAGCTCCTTTAAAATGGTTCCACTTAGGTCAACTTTTCCCAAAAGTATTCTCGCTCTGCAACGGAAACAGCCCTCTGTAGCAAGTCCCCGGAAACGTTTCCTTCAAGGTCCTTTCATGAGAATACGGATGAGGAAGACTAATCCCAGCTGACTGAATACAGCATTCCTTAAGGGCCTGGTTACATTAGCAGTCATTTTATTTAAAGTGGTAGTTTCCGAGACCCTATCCATGACAGTAAGTGACAACCTCCTGTAATTAAGAAACCTGATCTTGGTAATGGTTACATGGCTTGCAGGCAACAACGCCAACCAAGAATGGAACTGAAGTCATTAACCACTAGGTTATATTCCCAGGACCTTGTCACTCAACTGCTGGAGATCTCGTCCAAGAAAGCAAGGAGTGCTAATAACATTGATAATGTTTGTGACATCTGAAGGTAACGTAATGTTCGATAATTGGGGAAAAGTTACACACACACATATATAACAGGATGACTATCATGTTAATAGAAATGTGTTCTAAGAATACTGCATGGAGAAATGTTCAGGTTATCGCAAGTAAAAAGGAAGAGATGCTACTTTCTGCTTTCAAAGGGTGACGCTTAAATGACAAGGCAGAGAGTGGCGATCACAAAGGTGAATGGCCAAGTATGACAGGTAGTGGTATCTTATGATAAATACAGAGGTCAAAGGAAGACAAAGGAGGGCGTATAGGGTCACAGCAAATGTCCTAGAGGCAGTCCTAAGTGACTTTGTTATGGGTACTTTACCTGAAACAAGAAGAGCAGTGGCCAAGGGCACAAGGGACAAGGGCAGAAGGGCTGCAGCATTTAGACTTTGCCACAGTTCTCACTGATCACTTTGACCTATGCGAGAGCCCCAGGAGTTTTGACTTTTTTGTATAAATTTCAAAAGGCTATTTTTTATAGTTGCAAACAGCTATTGAATTTTATTTTTTAGTTTGTCTTACTTTCTAAAATTGGTTTAATTGTGTACAAATGCTATAAAAGCTCAGAGCTTATACCTGTTGACTTGAAATCATATTTAAAATTTAAGTCGTCTTTGGAAATCCACAGTTTTTTTCCTTAAATTCACTCACATTGGAGAACAGGGTATGAGTTCATAAGAGTGATGGGCACAGGGAGTCCTCGAGCTGCTGGAAGGAACGGCCCCCAGGTCCAGGTGGAGGGGTGTGATCTCACCTGGCACCTGTTCCCTAAAGTTCCTTCCCAAAGAGGTGTGGATGCCGACCAGCCCGTGTCAGGTGGGGAGCTGAGGCTGTGTCTACATGGCGGGGTTCCTTTTCTCTGCTATGTCCAAGGCAACTGGCCTGGCCAAAAGTAATGGGGGAAGTATGGGGTCCGAAGTTTGACAGGATGGAGCCAGGAAGGAAGGGAAACAAATATTTCCATTAGACTGAGGGTCCGATACAAATCAGAGAAAAATATATTCTTGAAAAAAGTTCCAGATCCATCATCCCGGGAGACCTTGAGCAAATCAAGCTCTCAATGTTCACTTTCCTCGTGTTTGCATTCAGATATTGTCACCAGCCTCGTGGGACCGGCTGGGATCCGATGAGCACACAGAACACCCAGCACGCGAAGTGTCCATACAGCTTAGCTATTTTACAGTCACTTGCTCGCGGTGCCAGCTGTGGAGTGCTGCTTGTCCAGGATAATACACTTTCTGTGGAGACCCAACTCAGACTGCACCTTTTCCATGACCTGCCGCAACTTTTCTACCTTAGTTCAGATTCTTCTTTCCACCTTCCCCCCATGATACATCCCAGAAAGTTCCGTTATAACAAGGATCGGTGTGCCCGGGATCTTAATTATTCAGCAGTGTGTGTCTGCCTTTGCAACTCAATGACAAACCCCTGGACCACGTGACAGGGTCCTTTTGTTTTTTTCCTTTCAATTTTCCATCTTCACTTTGCTTGCTCTTTCACAAAAGAAGAAATCATCACTATCATTTAAAATTCTTATTTAAATGTTCAGGATATGGCATCAGCTAATTAGACTCTGTACTAACTCAATATTTAGCAATCCAAGATGTATTAGAGATGGTGAAGAAAGGAAAAGAGTGAGATACCATTTTCACTGTCTTTGCTTCATGATAAGTCACTGTAGGAAGACAGAGAGGATTTAACTGGGGTGTAGCCTCATGTTCCCTTTTCCACCACACAAATGGCCAGCCATCTTCTGCAGCCCAAATAGTTTAGTTTAATACATATGAGACATAAGGTCCTTATTTCCACAGATTACCATCCCATTAGGCAAATTCTGACATAGAATACAGCAGATAAGAACATAATTAAATATGTAGTATCTCTGGCAGGTTCAAGAGTCCTTTCCTTGGTGGTGCTGGAAGCCAGCAGCGAGAAGTACCGGGACACAGGCCACAGGAGGTCATGTCTATTAAAAGGCTTAAACTGCAAGGAAAAAAGCCATGCAAGGGTGTTTGGTTTGGAACTCATGAATATCACTTTACTTGCGAACATGGAAATACTAAGTCATGGACTTCTGTGGTAAGACTGACAACCACAATCAATTTTAAAATCACGCGTAAATAACTTGGGAGGCAGGAAAAGCAGCATTTGAAAAAATGGAGACTTTATCCTGTGAAACATTGTGAATGGAGTCGCAGTTGATAAAAGTAAGACTTTAGCAATCCTGTGTCTATGGAATTGCGTTGTGGCCACACACCCCAGCCTTTCCCCGGGGAACCTGATTCCTTGTTAAAACGCGTTGCTTGTTCTGAGATCAGACATTCTCCACTGGAATAACAGCGGGACACAGATGAGGCTCCGGAAGCAAACACTGAGGACCTGCAGTAGATGGAATACAACTCAGTCCAAAGCCCACTCGGGTTTCTCCTACTTAGCCTCACTTTTATCTCGTTTACAAATGGTAGCATGTGGAGTGCTGCCCACGAAGCTCCACCACTTCCCACTGCCCCTGAGGGTGCTGATGACCACAGGAAGACACAAGAATGACACCACGTCACAGATTACAAATGAGCGGCACATGCCCTCTGTCGCACCTTAAAAAAATCACTCCCCTCTAGGGACTTTAGGCGAGGCTGCAAAAATGCTTGGGACGCGGGGCCAGCCAGGCCCTCCCCGTCAGGGGACCTGGTGCGCAGCCCGATCAGGCACTAAGACCACGTGAGCGCGGACAGGGTGACCGAGTCACCTTCCTCTTAGGAAGAGAGCAAACACAGCCCCTGCCTACTCTGAAGGGCTGCTAGCGCTTGAAACTGAATGCCTGACCTAACCGGGCATACGCCGTTTACGCTGCGTTGTGGAGACTGCGGTGTTTTAATTATGCACATTTTTGCAACTGGAAAAGCATCAAATGTAGGTCATCAGACATTCAGGGCCTCGGCTCTAGCTCACGTTCCCTGCTGGCTGGCTGTCCTGACCCTGAACCCTACAGTAGCCGGTCACTTTTGGACAAAAGGCACTTAGCTGAATTTTCTCCCTTTAGGCATAGCTGCCTTCTGATGTTTTGTTTTCATGTTTTAGGCATAATTTCACGTTGTTGACATAATTCCCTATACTAACAGAATTTTAGTCATTCAGAACACTTAGAGTGTGTCCGAAATTTAAGTCACCTCCCTGTGAGGTGGATTTCCTCCTTTTATAATCCACAGAGAACTGAGAAACAGTCAAGTTGAAGGTCTTGCCAAGTCACATGACTAGTGTGACAGAAATGAGACTCCGAGGGAATGAAGGAAATGTACTAGCCTTGTGCATAAATTTTTAAAAATCTTTGCCAATGCTGACAATCACTAAGATGCTTGACTGGGATTTGTTATAACCTAGAAGACAAAGCTGTGTGTTACAAAAGGAAAAGCAATGGGCAGATGCAATATTACAGGTTTTCCTGATTCAGAATGCCTACAGTGTATGTAACTTGATCAAAAACAGGAGAGTGGAAATTTTTTTTTTTTTTTTCTGAGCTACTGTTATTTTAGTATCGACCTATTTTGAAGCTAACACCTCATGCAGAGAAAAGTTTGCTTCAGTTTTGGTTTGGCTGCATTATATTTTTCAAAAGCACAGCAATTTCATGCTTTCCATGTGACAGCCATCTTTGCGATGGAAACATACAACAATTAAAAAATAAACACAGAGGACTTACCCTTTACACTAAGAGGTAAAAATAAAATAGAATCATCTGCTCTTTTTTTTCCTATAAATTTTCTCTGACTCAAGGCTACTGGTCTCTTTCATGCAATTGCCAAAACGTTGTGGCTATCTTACAAGGCATGTTTTTAAGGAAAACCATCAAATTTTGTAAAACTTGATGTAAAAAAAAATGCTATGAGAACTCTGATGAGTACATGAGAAAACATTAAAGACTGATTTCTCTCATTTCTATTATATTATGTCTAAACAAACCTGTGTATATGTGTAGACAAGCAAGGTTTTTCATTAAAAGATAAAATATACTTGATTAAATATGAACTGTGTGAAAGTATAGCCTCGTTAAATAAAAACATCTAGAGATGTCCCCCAATTTTATTGTGTCTGAGAACATTAAACAGTAAATAAATAAACACTAATAAAAATGATGCATTGCAAATGCAATAAGACTTCCATACAATGCTAAAAATAAAGCACTTATCTGGGACAGTGACCCACACAGTCACAGTTTCCCACCGGCTTCTATAAAGCATGTGGAAGCAGTTATTTATAATTCAGATAAAGTCGTCTTTCAGACAGTGAGCAGGTTTACTCCAGAACTGTTCCAATACTTCCTTCCGAAATAATCATCTCAGTCTTGATGACTATAGTTTAAACATATTCCTTTGCCCTGGTGCCTTCAGACAGGTTTGTGTTGGCTGTGAACCCCTGTGGTGCTAGTCAGTTTGGAATCTTGCACCTGATCAGCACAAAGAAACTGCGCCTGGAACACACACCCTGCCCCCCATTTTTTCAGTCCTGCCGTCAAAGAGCTCATGCCTTGGGGAGTCTTCTTGAGCTACTGTTTATGGAAGGCAGGGGGACCTGCCTGCGAATCTGCATCACCGCCCCCTGCTCCTTTGATAGCATTTTATTATATATGGCAGGGGCTTTCTTGCAGCCGGGAGGAACCCCACTGCGGAGAAATGCAGGTTTCACTCACAGTTCTAACCCAACAGGCTTTCTCCATCGCATATGGTTTTGCACAGACTTAAAAGGGCCACTTGAAACGTTTGCAGATGAGAACTCCTGCAGCCTTCCCCTGGCAGATAGCTTACCAAGCGCCACTTACTTCCCCTGCACCAAGGTTTTCAAGAGACACGTGTGCCCGTCTTTCTAACCGGCTGTGTCCACGCTGAGGCTCAGGGGGCAGGCTGTCCCGACTCAAGCTGCCTGTGGCTCCCACCCGCTCACTCTTGCCCCCCAGGTGGATCCTCCTTTCTCTCTAGCAGGGCGTCGCCCTCCTCGGGCTGACAGTCACCCTGCAGGAGTGTGCCCCGGACGGCGGCGCCCTGGGCGACGACGGCTCCGCAGCCGGATCTGC